>JAZGTJ010012083.1:0-16220 GCA_036877575.1 Botia almorhae
GCTGTCTGAAAGGGATGTCCGGGTGCTAACCCGGATTGTATCCAAAAAACATAAAATCACAGCTGCCCAACTCACTGCAGAATTAAATGTGCACCTCAACTCTTGTTTTCACCAAAACTGTCCGTCGGGAGCTCCACAGGGTCAATGTACATGACCAGGCTGCTATAGCCAAACCTTTGGTCACTCGGTTTCAATGGTGCCAGCAGCAAAAATCTTTGGCTGTGGACAATGTGAAACATGTATTGTTCTCTGATGAGTCCACCTTCACTGTCTTTCCCACATCTAGGAGAGTTACGGTGTGGAGAAGCCCCAAAGAAGCGTACCACCCAGACTGTTGCATGCCCAGAGTGAAGCATGGGGGTGAATCAGTGATGATTTGGGTTGCAATATCATGGCATTCCCTAGGCCCAATACTTGTGCTAGATGGGTGCGTATATCACTATTCTGCAAGGAGAATGGCTTAAAATCTCTCTGGCCACTGTGCAGGACTTGTATCTGTCATTCCCAAGATGAATTGATGCTGTATTGGCCGCAAAAGGAGGCCCTAGACCATACTAATGAATTATTGTGGTCTAAAACCAGGCGTTTCAGTTTCATTGTCCAACCCCTGTATAATTTTGAAGTACGCTATACAGTATATATTGTATATAATTGTATATAAGTTATACTTATATATAATTGTATATAAGTGTATTTTGGTGTATTATCATATTTATCTTGTGCACAAATTTAAACCTATTAAAACTGGCTTCATAAACTAGGGCTATATCAGTTACAGTATTGTATATGTTGTTTTAACGTATATACTTGGTCTCTATCTCCTGAGAATTGTTTGTGAGGAGACACATGGAAACTGGTTTATACTTTTTATGCCTAAATATATATTTTTTAATTTGTTTTATTTTAGATTTATTTCAGTTTAATGCTGAATTTTAAGATGTAGTATTTATCCACCTCAAAATATTGGTGCCGAAACATTTATGGATGTCGAGGGATGTCCAACTCCACCACAAAATTCCAAACAGTGGTGAACACATACAGTGTTTTTAGGGTTTTAAGTTTACATTATTTCAGACCTGTTACATTCAAAATGTCTCAGGGCGAATATTATAAGATTAAGATCAGTGCAAAAATGTTTTAAATACACTGTAATTACACCACAATGCTCAGTTTTTACAATTTATATTAGTGTAATTTGTGACAATATTTGATTCTGAATGTATTTTTCTTACAGTCATATTTGTATACAATGAAACAATGACAAAGACTATAACAAAAAGTTAAGTTTAATCTTCTGTAAGAAAAATTGCCTCACTGTTGCATGATGTCATGTGACCAGTGTTACATGTAAATTGCATCATTTTACATTCATTTGAATGGTAAATAAATGACTGACTGGTTATACAATGAGTTTCTATTGAGGTCAGTATCTGTTCCAACAGGTTACAATGTGAATGTGGTCGAGATGGAACCAGACTGATACTGCCTGTCTAAATAAGAACAGTAAACTGACCAAACGCTGCAGGATGCAGGGCAGGACAGGAAACAATCTCCCTATTTCTGACCATATATGGAAAATAAAAAGGCAAGGAAATGCATTGTGTGGAAACAAATACACACTCACAAATTCTACTATTTGGACTGTTTATTGATCCAGTATATACAATACAAACAGTTCACCTTCTTCAGAAAGAGATCTTTAGTCTTGTTGATATGCTCTACCATCTCAGTAATGAACAAAGTGCATGAAACACAAAGGAATACGCAGTCTAGTACAAATAAATAAATATGAGGTTAACAAAACATGGCATTACAAAATAAGGTTCAAGTATCAGAAGCAAACAAATGAATTACAAATGTGTCAATCCTCGTTAACATCATGTGTCACACCAGATAATTAACACTTAAAGCTGGTATTTCAATTTGCATGGTTAAAGTGTCTTTTCTTTGCTTTCTGTTGATCAGGTTCACAGAAGACATGCTAACAAAAACTGGTTAAAATAATGTTATAATGAACTAAAAAACAATCATTTTGATTATATTGTTTCTATAATTCTTATATTAGAACGTAAAAAAGCAGCTGGCCTGATAACTCAAGCACTAGGCACTCTAGGGAATTAGTTATTAGACAGTGTAAAACATGATACTCGTCACATCATTAAATACAAAATATACACAACGAATATAAACACTGTTTCACTTCAGTCTCATCCAAACATACATAAAACACCCTGTTTTTACAACCTCGCACATTGACTTTTTCATCAGCCTTTAAAAACACGAAATTACACACATAACGCAGTCACAATTCGTACTTCACAATCCGTATTCATAACACAAATCAGTCGAAACTGCAACAGACAACATGAGAACTTTCAAACAGCCTTTTAAACTGCCAGCAGCATTACAAATGGTAAGAATTATTATCGCCCTCAATTAAGACAAATATATGCAAATAGTCTAAATGTGCAAATATAACGTGCTATTTATTTGCAGCATGTATTCGAAAGAGAGTGCAGAATAGATAAAAATCAACTCGCAGTACCTGCGAGATGATCTTTGGTCTGCTTTAGCATCATCCTTAAAAAGTTCAGGGGCCTCCTTACCGAGTCAGTGTTAAAAACGGTCCAAAACCAAAATAAAAAATGTAAAGTGTTTCTGTAAGTGGAATCCTGTTACATAAACAGGGAACAGTGTCCTAAAAAGTCAAGTGGGGGTGCGGTTAACAACATTACTTAGCTGAACGTGTGATTCCTGCCGCCGGGCTCCGACTTTCCCTCATACATATAAACACGCACAGAAAACACAACTACATGCTAGTACAAATCACACCGCCTTCAATACAGATTCATGAGGGGCGAATTAACCCTGGTGGCACTGGTGTTCATTTTTGAGCTCTTATGTGTGGGAGAAAACAGGAAGCAGCTTGGCAGGAAACGCTTCCGTGTTGAGGAACAGCCGGACAGTTTCACAGACAGAGCTGAGGGGTTTCGTGGCACTCGATGGGGCTTGTCTTCAGGTTCTGTGGGGAATCAGATCGTAAAACATCTGGTTAATGATCAAACTCTTGTTTACTCAGCAAGCTGCTGCTAACAAAGCATCTAGTTGCATTTGTTTCCCAGGAAATTGTTTAAATGGTTGGAGACACCTCAGCATCTGCAGGGTTGTGGGTAATAGCCACGCCCACATGACATTTGTGCTGTCAAAACATTGCTGCTGCATCCAACCAGTCAAAACAAAGCAACACCGCCTCAACCGACCAATAGAAGACTAAAGGAATATTTAGGAAACCTGTTTGGAAACAATCTTAATTCCAGTTGAAATTGGTGATACTAGTGGCACAGAAATGACACAATATAAGTTGAAATGTTTTGGCTAATTTCATTACGTTTTCAGTTAGCAATAGTTTAATTGCTTCAGAGCAGGATTAGTTGTTTGACACATCATTCTTGTTAACTATTATTGATAATTCACTGTTCTAATTAGCTATGTCTACTGCTACTGCTACTTATATTATATTAATTAAATTAATTAGAACAGGTTATGCGAGTGTTACCTCTGAAAGAACAGCACTGACACCACTTGTAAGTAATGTAAAAAAGTGCGTCTTTAAGCATGCAAAAGACGAGCAAGAGACAGACAGTAAACATCAGAACCACCTTTAAAAAGGCCATATTTTAAAATTTAGCAATTTATTTTATTTTTTTATTCTAAAATCTATTTTTAAAAAGCAGGAAAACTCCTCCTGTCCATGATATGACCCGTTTAAAGGTGTTGAATTCAGAATATAAGGAGCTGGACATGAATGATAAGTACAAAATGTTAGTGTTTGAAGATAAGTTAGGAAAGAGAAGATACTTACAGACAGGCTTCACTAAGCCAGTGCTGTAGCACATACAGAATGAGGGAAACAGACAGAGGAAAGCATGAATGGAAATGATTAGTGTTCAATGTGACTGTGTGGTAATGAGCATGGAGATGTGATTTTACACCACACACACAGAGTAACGAGGCTCACCTGTGTGGACAGGGTGAGAGTGGTGTGTGGGGCTGAACACAGGGTTAACGGGGTAGGTGACATCTCTCTGATGATTGGTTCGTCCAGTCCTTCGATACGAGGCTTCTTATTGGACTCGGGGCTGGTGAGAGGGGTCACGCTGTTCCTCCTGATCAAAGTGCTCGGGCCTCTTTTTACCTCCTAGATAAAGTGAATGAAGACAGAACAAGAGATCAGCATATTGTTCCGAATTCTTCCTCTTGTGTGTGTGTGTGTTGATGCACAGATCAGTAAGTCGGTGCTCACCTCTGGTCTGTCCCTGTGTGTGTTCACTGCCTCGACATCCAGAGAGATCGATTCAACTTTGCACCCTATGAATTAAAAAACAGACCAAAATCTCACAACTGCCTCACATTATACTGATTGATGTGRTTCAGAYCAGGTCAGTAAACAGAGATCTCGTACCATAAGCCACTGGGGTCAGCTTCAATACTGTATGCAGTGGACATTTCAGGTACGGCATCTCATCTATTTGCAAGAAAATAGCAGTTAGAAAAATACTCAAGTGGAAAAGTGTGACTGGGTGAGGAATTTAAAGGTCTGTTTATCTTTGATCATATATATTCTTTCTATTCTCACCTGCACTTTTGTCCAGGAAGTAGGCGAGGAGACAACGCATCACAGCCTGGTGACAGATGACGAGAACGTTCTCGTGGCGTTCCAGTTCCATGATCACAGGTTCCACTCGCTGAACCAGGTCCTGATATGACTACAGCCAAACAGAAGCATTTTATGAATGATATTTCGTTTGGTTTTCGTGTCAAGTTTAGTAAGCCATTTCGTCTGCGTTCTTACCTCTCCAGAGGGGTAGCGGTAGTAATATTTATCCTGATCTCTCAAAGCAAACTCTTCTGGAAATCTTTCCCTCACCTCTTCATAAGTCATCTCCTCACACACACCCTGTACACACCAAACGCACATGAAATGAGATGAAATATGAGGTACAAGTGAAGACAAAACCAGTTCACAGATGCATGCTGAAGAATTTACCGCATCAATCTCGTTGAGGGCCTTCCACTGCTCGTACGGCGCATTGAGGGCCTCGGCTGTCTGAATACTGCGACGCAGCTGGCTTGTCCAAACCTTTAAGTCCTTCAGGTTCTGCTCCTCCACAAATTTAGCAAGAGCGCCTGCGAACTACACAGGAGGACAATTTGTTATTCTGGAGAGTTTAGACAAAGTAGATACATTAAAGATTTAGTAGTCCTTGGCTGGAACACACTGTTCAGACTACAAATAAGGTCCTTGGCATCTGCTCAAACTTCTTGGCAAAACACGCTTGTTTGTGACATCATGCAAAGGAATATGTCTTTCAAATGGCCAGTCAAGAGGCATTAAAAAGCAGTTTCCCTCCCTCACAAGTGGACCTACTGCATAGTGAGATTATTTTTTAAGATTTAAGAGCTTTGTACCTTTCGTCCACGGGTGGACAGGCCAGAATCTCCTCCAAGGCGGCCCTGCAGGTTGTGCTGGCTCTCGCCATGGCGACACAGATAGATAGAACATGGCTGCACGTGAATGTTCATCAGGTAGTAGACGATCCGACTCTGGATGTGATCCTGAATCCGGTTGACCAGAAACCTGCGACCGACATCAATCACCTTGATAAAGGACAAACTCCTGTGAGAACAAACAAGGAAAGTGGTTATCGCTGAGATATAAGTGATACTACAGTGGTGTAAAAAAGTGTGTGTGTGTTCTGTACCTGTCATACTGGTCTGGATCAAGAGGCTGATAGTTCACTCTGTAACACTCAATCCTTTTCTTAAAGTCCTCCATGGCGTCTGTCTTGTTGCAGTCTTGGTAATCAGGACATGATACCTTCACTTCCTGTACAGAGATGGATTTTATTTTCAGATGTTTAAAGACTTTCTATATTGTTAATAGTTATTTCACAAAATCTATGTGAGAACTGTGTAAAAAATTTACATATTACTGTATCTTACCAGGATATTACAGGCGATTACATTAGGGTCATCACAAACTGACTCGATGAAGAAGACCTGCAACAGAAGCATGTTTGTCTTAGTGGTCTTCATCACTGTGGCCTTCATCGGCAGTTCACTGTAGATAATATGACTCACCTTAAAGCCATTTTCAGCACCAAAATCCAGGATCATATCCCGTCTCTCTCTGGTTGTGTTTGTTGCATCAAAGACCTGTGAAAGGAGGCGGAGATGACCTGTGTTTTTTTGCATGGCTTCACTCATTTGCATAATGTTTAAATGTTTACTGCAGATACTTACGGCCACTTGACCTTCCTCCTCAGTGAGGTAAATCTTGACATCTCTCAGAGCGGCCAGAGCACACTGACTGAGGACACAACAACATGATTACTGTCTACATAACCGTAAACGAGTAGAGAAATATAGATTCTTACATGCATTCAAATAGATTATTGCATCATGTAGGTTCAGCGCGCAACTTACTGTCTTATTTTGGCGGCATCTTCGTTATCTGATTTGAAGAAATCGTAGGAGCTGTAGTGCTTCACCGCCTCGCGCCGATACTCGCCAACATTAAAGACTACAAACACACACATGCAGCAACTGTAAATTAACTTTCTGTGAAAGGCTGTGAAGGACAATGTGTAGGCAAAAACATAAAAAACAAATGTACAAATGCATATATATCCTTTTGTCTTTGTTTATTATTTGTCATTATTTCAATTTAGTTTTTTAATAATTGTTAAAATTGTGTGATAGACTCATTTTACTAACCCACAGAGATAGTGTTGAAAACAACACACAATATAACAGATGAAGTGTGTTGTTTTTAATGACTTTAAAATGCTTTTTATATCTCATTGTAATGGGCTGAATCAAACAGGCTGACTCCTCTGAAAAGTGTAAACACTGTCGCTCTGTTGTGTTGTGTTTGTTTCCAGTCAGTCAGGCACAGAAACACTGGTTCAACACATGGCATGAGTTTAGGGCGGGACTATCCGTTTGTTGACCAAGGGAAACCTTTTTTAACAGTTTTTTAAACAATTTTGGAATGCCGTGGCAACAGTGGTGCAAAAAAATGCATTTTTCTAGTAAAAGATATAATAATATTTCAATTATAATAAATATTTGAATCCGTTTTGTTTGCATACCTTTTGTAGGAATACCAATCCAGTTAAGGTAGCGTGTCAGTTTCCTTGACATGTAGGTTTTTCCCCGGGCAGGAAGCCCGACCATCACTATAACCGTTGGTGGGTTTGCCAGGTGGGGGCCTCCAGCTGCTAACAGAAAAATAAACCAAAGAAAATATACTGTCACACTTTTCACATTTCTACCTTAAGTATGTATTGAAACAGTATCTTGGCAGATCTACATTTCATGTGGTATCCTTCAGGCACATGACCTAGAAAACATTTCTATGTTTACATACATGTAACTGATATCATGAGACAAACATGTAGAATAAAGTCGCTGTATGTGTGTGGTTCATCAAATGTGGTATTGGAGAAAGGATATAGGTGATCTTTCCCTTTTGTTTTTTTAGCAGTTGTCATTGTGATTTATAAGCACATTGGCAGCCTTTTAGAGAGCCTCCCTGTCCATGCAGCGGGTCATGCGCACAGATGCATCTTCAAAGCTAAACATTCACTGCACTTGCAGGGTCCATATCACTTCCAGAAAAGACGTTAACCGGGTCAGACAGAGATAAGTCTCGCTTTCTCATACACATACAGACAGTTCAATCTACTACAAAGTAAATGTTTGTGTGCATGTCTGACATTTTATACGAATTGCCACAAAATATATGAGTTTGTCTGTTTCTCCATTAGTCTAGAATTCTGAGTAACTTAAAATGATACCATTAACCATTTGTTATGTTTTGATTGTGTTTTTAATACATCACTGCATTTATGGGTCAATGTAATTCCTATCAGAGACAAGGAGAGTAACAAAGCAGATTTTCTCAATGAATTATCCGCGTTCATTGGCAGGTGGCCATGTGACCCACAACAGTTTAATCATTCAGAACATCCTTAAAGATCCTTAATGCAAACACACAGCCTCAGATTCTGCTCAGTCAGGAGAGACACACACTGATCTCATTAAGCTTTTGAGATGACCAGACAGAGGGTGAAGCTCATGTTAAACACATATTTCATCCCCAAATCAAAAGAAAATAAGTGATCTCATGATTAAGGAAAGGATCCTCTATTTTATTACAATAGAATCAATTTATTTATTTTTAAATAATATATGATAATTGATAATATATGGTAAAGATGTGTGCCACATATTTACATTTCGTTAGCTAATTTATACGTGTATTTGTATTATTTATCGAGGAAAATACATTCTGTCCTATTAAACTACACAGGGGACACCGTGATGCAGCAGGTATTAAAACGCAATTTTGGTGAGTGATTCCTCTGCATCTGATGTCACGCCGTTCAAGCGTACGTCATATATTCGACCCATCAGCACTGACTGCGAGTGGGCACGTCATCATATATCATCATGCATTGTATGCAAAATGTATTCATAGCGGCATTCAATGCCTGTCGTCATCAATGTGTCACTGAACTCCAAAGTCTTTACAAAGATGATGCTCGTCGGTTGTCATGACAACCGAATTACTTGACACCTGACACAAGAGGTACTTGTAGAATCTCTATAGAGCTGCAGACAATTGATGTAAAATGTTCGGTTGTCATGGTTACCGATGATAAAACCGCACTTTATCTGTGCATACTTGATGGTAAGGCGACCGGCAAACAAAGTTTGTCCAAAAGTTGTCTTGCTGCAATAACTTATTACAATTTACAATAACTAATAAAATCATTGTAAAACGACACTGTTCTTGATAGCAACAACTTACTATAACCAATATTAGATACAGTTTGTACTCACAATTCACAACACATTAACGGATGTCATTAGCGTACATTCTGTATGCTGACACTTACATGTGAGAGGCATTGAAGGTTTGTCATCCTTGGAGGGAATCCAGATTTTTTGGATCCTGTTTTGGGTTAGTTCCCTTGGCATTCCTTAAAGATGGAAGAAAAATAACCTGCTGTTTACCGGCTTCGGGAATTCTCAGACTTCAGCTAATTAAAAATGTAAAAAAAACTCTCTTCTCGCTAAATTATCCTCTGTTGTTACTTTCTATGCAAAGATTTGCACCGATCTCTAAGTTATAAATTTGAATAATCTCTCTGTATGCTTCTTACAGGCTGTAACATCACGTCTCCGTTCTTCGCCGGTTTAAATACGCAGTCGGCAATGTGACTACGTGACGCAACAGCATGGGGCGTGTCTGAAATTAAGACTGCGTACATGCGCCTCACTGTGGTCAAATACAAGGCATTGGTCAATATAAAAAATACACAATAACAGCTATATGCACATTTTGCATTCATGCATTTGTCTATTAAATAAATTATTATTATATGATGTTTAATTATTTTTAAACCTTTAGAGACTTGATCTTGCTCGGGTATGATAGAAGACAAAGCAGGACAGTGCACACAAGAGAATTAAAGATGCGTGTCATGCGTCGAGTGGGCATCCCTACAAATGCCTACGTGCGGGGAGTCACTTCAACAGTCCATCATCTGTCATCCATGAATCTCTGAAATATTAGTAAGCATCTTCTAATATAGTTTTATTACTAGTAACACAAGTAGTACTTTTAAATCAATGCAATACTTTGGACAATCACTAAGTGAAAAATAACACAAGATGTTTTATTTTCATCAGTTAAAAGGTACATAACTACGCACAAAGAAATTACACACAGAAATCAATTATTAAATACAAAATGCGTGTAATGCCGTGTGTATAAGTGATTTGTTTAATACTGATTTATTATGAATGACCACTGGTTACAGTATCATCAAATTGTCGTTTAACAAATATTTAAAAATAAACAATAAGATGACAAAAGAATGTAAATGAATGTAACAGAGCTGCCGATATATTTTATAGCCCCGATCATATTAGTCTATTTTGGCACTACAATAAAAACAGAAATGCAATTAATAATACTGAATGTAATACTTTCTCCCTTTTCTTCCCATTTCAACATCTACTTCTTTGAAATATACACAAGAAACTGCATTTAAATTTACATTGTTTCAAAATAAGCGACGCGAATGCTTAAATGTGCATAAACTTGGGCTTTGAGATGTTGAACAGAAATGCTGAGTGCGGTTGATGACTCTCACATCTGCACGTACAGGATGAAAACCGAGGGCGTGACATCAACCTAACAACTTTACATCAAACCTTCTGTCGCAAATATTACACTGCTCAGTCTATTTCGGTGTGCAAACGCTTCCCTTTTGAGTCCAGTTTTCAGTTTCTCACATGTTGATGAAAAGAGAAGCAGTTCTTCAGCGCACTCCTCACTATCGCAGATTCCTGCCGCTATCTGAAGGCATTCAAATAGTTTAGTTACCGGCAAACAGTTAACAATGTATTACTCTTCTAAGCTCAATAGATATATGATGCTACAAGGAAAGAAAGCTAATTGTGAGTCATATATGTTCCGTTTTGTTTTTGTTTCTGAGCTTTATGAATTTTTCTTTTGCTTCCAGGTATTTTGTCACTCTTTAAAGCTTTTTTTATACCGAGGGGGTAAACCTGTTTTGCGTCGTGCTGCTGTGCTGGCCCACTTTCACCTTGCTATCGCGTTAGACTCAAACATTTTGTTAACTGAATGATATTTATTTTATGCAAAATTTTATTTTGCATAGAATTCACACACCAAGATGAAAAAACTGATCAGCGGTATTTGATAAGTATTATTATTATTATTGCTTGTCATTTCTTAAAACCTAAAGTATTGGTTTACTGACTGGCGTGTAATTTTTCCGGCGCCATTTGTGGCACCTCCATTAATGATATATCTCAAACCAGCTGTTGAGGACTGTTACTTTTCTAAGCGATGAGACTAAGGATTTTCACATAGCAAGCAGAACATTTGACTTGCATAACAGGGGGTCGGGGCATATAACGTACCAGAATATCATCCAGACTTGCAGATAAACTTTTGACTTGGGCCAGTAAACAACAACCTAGTAACTACCCAGAACACCCTAGCAACCAATAAGCACCTTATCAGCTACACCTCACCAACAGGTTGACAACACTTTAGCATTTTAGCGATTTTGCAAGAGCACTAGCTTATGTTTGTGTGTTTCTCGAAAACAGAACATATTTTAAACTCAGTTCTGTACAAATGTTTCAAATAATTCTGAAAAAAGTCTATAAAATGACCTTGACTTCTTAGTGAAATGAGAACACACACACACACACACACACACACAGTCAGACACCTCCAGTATATTACAGTACACACTGGAATCTGGGTTACTGGCTGGCGTATGTAACGTCCCTTCAATGGCTCTTTGTTTAGTGCTTTACTGCTAGGTCAGTACTTCAATTTACACCTAGCAAAACAACAACAACACATTTCATGTAAAACATCCGGAAATTGAGATTTATGAAAGGCTTTTCTATACAAAAACTAAAATTATATTAATATAATTTATTCCAATGCATTAAATAGACAACAGGCAATTTAGGTCAGAAACAAGCACTTAACAGTAAACAGCTTTGTTGTTTACAGTAGGACACTGTAATCTGAAATGTTGACAAGTACAGAAGAGAAGCAAAGCAACCTTAGACTGACGAGACACAGTGATCCTGAAGCTGATCCAAACTTCTCAAGGATAAGATGTCAAAACCAGGAATAGACTGAAGAGAACATGAAACACACACACACACACACACACACAATCACACACACACAGTTTTAAAGAGGTATTAGGTTAAATTAAATGAACCCTTTTATTAATGTTAATGTTTGATAGAACACTATGCTGCTAATATATTTTAGACAAGTGTACAGTCACCTGTAGGTAAACCTGGAAACAAACTTATATGGTAGGTGGTTTATGGTAATGAATGCCATATTTATCCTTCAGGTGTGATTTCACAGTACCACCCAGACGTGATGGAGCAGAGGACGCTCATTTAAACAGATGTCCTCTCTGAGTCATGCATCAGAAGTTCAGAAGTGCAACCAGTCACTTCCAGTAAGCAGTGTTCAGACTTAGCATTCCTACAGCACACTCTCCTGTCATGTTTACAGGCTGTTAACAGACACCGACCCCTCCACTCACACACAACACATACAAGAACAGGCATTTTAACTACATGCCTAAACAACAACTGATCAACAACAAGTGTGATCATCTGTACATAAACCTGTTTACAAACAAACATGTCTCTGGTAAAACAGGATGGGACTTAGTGAGAGGAAAAATATACATCCTGAATGTTTAACAGATATACAATTCTAATAATAATGTCTAAAAATGTGCTGCCACTATAAATAATCACATTTAATGTTATCTGTAAGAATTTTGTCACCTGTTAATTTTTAGGGCTGCGTGATTTCGTGTCAATTCATTGTGTTCTGCAGTTTGCAGGGCAAAGCAATAACTACTATTTAAAAATGGTTAAAAACTGAAAGTAATACTGTAATTGCCACTTCTGTTCTGATAATAAATGTCCATTTTTGTTTGTGATAAAAATTGCATTACGCCTAAATGCCGGTTACACGCTCATACGATTATAACCATGATCAACATCTGCACAACGTTTAAGCAGCTCAGGTCTGTTACGTGGCTAAATAAAGGCACCGCCCATTATCTTAATTATGCCATCAGCCTTCTCAAGAAAAGTGGGCAAAACTGTCTGTTGTGAAAACAACTATAATTAGCAAAAGAATACAAACCCCTACAAAAACTTACCTGCTAATATGTCTGCCAGGATGTGTTGATGTGCTAAATGCTTTCAGGGTTTTGCTGTGCAGTTGCTAGGCTATTCTGTGTGGTCAAAAGACTCTATATTATTTTCCATGGATTGCTCAGAACTGGACTGAAAATCCAGCTGCTTAGAACAGTAATAACATGTCTCCTCAACAAGGCTCACTGAGGTATTTGTCATGTCTGTAGCACAAAAGGGTGCAGGTTACACGCCTTTGGGTTTATTCTAATCCCCAACCTTAGATCTAAGCAATATTATTAGTGACGCCTGTCTTATAAAACACCACTAACTGGATAGGAATGAAGCTAAAAATTGAAGTTTTAAAGGAAAGCAATGCATTAAACCTTACACATACAGCACATTTAGACCCGGTACTAATACAGTATGTAATAGCTCATTTGTGGTTCTAATCTTTGCAGCCTGAACAATCTAACCCTGTTCTGCCATGCGTCACTGTTCATATGAGAGACTTGATGACAGTCTGTTCCGTTCAAGTGAATCCTCATGGAGTTCAGTCTATTCTTTACTTTATTCCCCAGCACATTCATCTTGCGTAAGTGCCACTTTCTTACCAAACCAGAACATCACACCATCACTGACCCAGTCTAACACATATCTACACACAAAGTTATGCATTGACAGACATGTGACGTGTCCTACACAAACACCTGTATCAGATACAAAACTGCATGTCTTCAAGAAACACTCCAGCAAAACCCAATTTCTGCTCAGGTCATAACATGCATTAAGATATAGTATTATAGAATATATAAGTCTATCTATAGTGTGTGGATCAGAGAGTGAGGGCTCACGGGAGGTGCTGTTATATCACAACAGAAGAATGTAGGTTTCCTACTTTTTGAAGTCGTAGGAGGGCGTGTACTTCATCTGATTATATAAAATATGAACCAGAACTCATTCATCACCTTCATCACATCATCATTGCATCATGCTTTCCTGTAGCTCAGTGGTTAGAGCATGGCGTTGGTCATGGGTTCGAGCCCAGGGATTGCACATACTCAGAAACAATGTATAGTATAATGCAATGTAAGTCGCTTTGGATAAAAGCATCTGCCAAATGCATAAATGTTAATGTGATGAAAGTGCCACAGTGTCATGCTTCCTGTCAGTCAACCTACAGATGGCTTATTTATAGTATTTAAACACTGAAGTATTACACACAATGGCTTTAACAGAGAATAAACACTGCCAATTATTCTCCCCAAAGCATTTTTATTTTTGGGTTCTTTCATTGCAGTAGCTTCTTCACAAAGACAAAAGCTATATTTAACTGACAGATTAAGAGACAATTAAACTCACAAAGGATTTGTATCAGAGACAAGAAATGAAACTCCATTATTTACATTATTTACATGAAAACATATTGTGGGTCAGGGTACATAAGCTAAAGTTTTACAAAGGTATAACATAATTTACGCTATATACAGACAATCTCATTTGCTCCTGGTAGTGCTGGCCTTCATTTCCCACTCACACCTGCTCACCCAAATCTAAAACACGGAATTTATCCAAGTTATAAAAGCAGGCCTTCACCACCCGACCTCCAAAGTACCGCCCATTCAGATCCACCACAGCTGAAGAGGAAAAACCCAAAACACACATATTACAAACTCCATATCAGATTACACAAGATCAACCTCAGACAAAGAGAAGTTTAAAGATGAAGTTTTAAGGTGTAGATTTTGAATACTGGATGAACTTTCTTGGAGATGCAGCCAAAAATAATCAAACAAACAAATAAAAAGGTACATGCATTTGTTTGTGATTGCAAAAAATGAGACATTATGGTAGAGAATTGCATCATAATAAGTAACATTGAGAGTCTCTTCAATCAGTTCTAAATATAACTGCTTTTCAATTTGCTTTCAAACTTAAGCTCTCACAAAATTTTAAATATGAACTCTTCCCCCAGTGGCACAGTGTAGTTCTGTTGTTATTTAATAAAGCTTCAGTTTAAATTTTTCCTCCCAAAGGAAATCAGACTGTGTGATGATCATTTTCAGTCCTCTGTACAAACGGTGCAGAGTGTTCAGAAACATGCAGCTTCACAAGTAAATATTCAAATTTAACACGATAAAGATTACATTACACAAAGCATTGACAAAGTTATTGCTTAGTGTTTGCTGTGGATTATAGAATACCGGAAATGAGCATTAAAAATGACTTAACAACTGCTCTAGTGAATTCAGCTCCTTAAACAAATCTGCGGGATGACTAGAGAACTAGTTGAGTAACTCTTTATATACATTTATATTTATATAATTATATAATTTATATTGATACTTTATATAAATTGTTGGAGCGTGACAGTCTGGTCTCTGTGTACTTTCACTGTAAAAAGTCATATCGGTTTTTTCACAACATGAGGGTGAATGATGACAGAACGTTTGCTTTTCAGGTGAACTACTCCTTTAAAGTTTTAGTTAATAGAAAGTGAATTAAACTGGTTTGGTGTGCTGGTTCCCAGGGGAAAGTGATATAACCAGTGAGGTGATGTAACACCTAAGGGATGGTCCTCACACATTTACCTGCTTAACAAAGTGAGATCTGGAGCGCCTGAAATAAAGACCACCTCTTAACTGCTCACCTTTAATGGCGGATTCGACCCGCTCAAACTCCAGGAATATGCGGACGGCCTCATCATCAGTCACACCTGCAATCTGAGATCACAGACAGACACGCAGGTTTCATGTCAGCGTGATATTAACGACACATGCTGCATTTATACATGCGAGACATGCCAAACAAGCCGCTTACCTCAAAGATAACACACTTGACAACCTTGCCGTATTTCTCACACTCTTCCTTAGTCTCAGCTTCCAGGTCTTCATCCACCTCTCCCCTTCCAACCATGTTCTGCGCACACACACACACACGTTTAATGTACAGGTGCAGTTTATATAATCCTTAACAAAACTGCTCATAATATCAGCTGCCTGATATCAGTAATGCACACAGGATGAAGAAATTAGTGGTGATGGATTTCCCTGCTTTTAGTAAATCTCTTTATAGTACAGATAAATTGTTGCATTCTTTTCTATACAAAATGACTCTATATGCGTTATATAATAAATGCAACATGCACCTTACCCTAAAACACTCAAACAGTCATTGTTTTATTAATTAAAGTTGAAAAAAGTTGCTTCAAAGGTGGAATGTTCTGAAAAACATTTACTCCTGGCGGCAAATATTGCTCCTAACTACAGTATTTGCCCCTAAATCTTGCCCTTAAAGTAAATTTAAAAAAAAACACGCACACACGTTGACCATGACACATACAGTCATGGCCAAAAATATCGGCACCCTTGCAATTCTGTCTGAAAATGCAACCCTTCTCTCAGAAAATTGTTGCAGTTGCA
>JAZGTJ010012084.1:0-16219 GCA_036877575.1 Botia almorhae
GTGAAATTAGCAGGTGTTTGCTTTGGAGCAACAAAAGGGTTAGAGACTTTAATTTACACAGAAATTAAATGTAATAGTCTGTTTTTAGAATGAATACCAGAGCTACAAAGACAAGAGACACAATCCAGTGGTTTTCGTTATCATCCATTCATTTGGTATGTATTCAGTGTAGTTGAATAGAGATTTTTAACAGGCTTTTTAGCACAGGGTAAAACATTTATTTGAATGGTCAACAATGATCCATCTTAAGATATAACTGAATAGCCTTTAGAGTATGAAAGTGCCTTGCCATTTTCAAATAGGCTCTGTTGAACTAAAACACTTTGAGCTGCTGGACTAATGTCATCAAAAGACCTTCAGAGTGGCTCCAAACGCTACAGAAATGTTCCTAGCTTCGTTCTGTTTCCTTTTTTTGGTTGTTTTCTGAATATGTTTGAGGTGCTCTAAATTGTGCAAAACCATTTTGAATTGCTTTAAAAATCAACAGTTTTTTTAATATTATGTTTATAGCTTGAGGGCCCCTCCATGACATCCTGTGATTGTATTGTAATATAGTGAAACTGCTATTGATGCGTTACCTGTTTATATATAAACCTTTGTTTTGCACAATGTCTTGGTCACAGTACATTGTCCCTCTGCAGATGGTATTATAAAGTGGTAGCTTCATAACGATTATATTGACATTGTTTAATGGTAAGACTTCATCAGTATAGTTTGTTCTAAGTGTTACGTTTCATTCGTTTGTTACTGTGGTATCATGCAAACGCATGGTTGTCATTTCTGTAAAAAGTGTTCATTCGTCTTTAATTGTCATTAACAGTGAATGTTCTGTGCATTTCCATTTTTGTAATAAAAACTGATTTGTATGTCAGACGCTGCAGAGCTCCTTTACTGCAAAATTAATTTAGTCATTTAAACTCAATCCACACAAGCATTTTTATAAATACAGGTTAAAGATTTTAACCTGCTCTCATTTTATGTTCTGCATTATCAACAGCTAATTACAGCTTATTTTCCATATAAAATAAGCCACGTACTCATCAAGAGACAGAAGATTCACAGAAGAAATGAAAACGCTGACTGTTTCCTTTAAATATAGCAGCATTAAACAATAACGTTTGAGTATCATTGAAGCCATAACAGAAGAACTCCATTTATTAGAAAGGAAAAACATTTTAAAGGATGCAAATACAAAATGGCCAATACTTTAACAACTAAAAGATTAAATAATCCATGAAGAAAACAAGCTTTAAACAAAACAAAGCATTAGATCCCTTGATATCTTTTCAAAAAGCAATTACTTCTTTGATATGCACAAATGAGGTAAAAACATTGTTTCACAAAATATAATACTGTATGTTCACCACACAAATAAACAGGTGGCCTTGGTTCAAAATCAGAGGAATTGGTTTTATAAGAAAAAGAATTCTGATTCAAAGACAAAACCTATTGTTTTCTTTCATGAACACTCTCCTCATATTGTATCCTCTCCAATCCCCTTACAAGGATGAATCAAATGCCAACCACTGGCTTCTTTTTTTAAAACTAGCATTGCATTGCACTCCCAGCTATAGCTTTATCATCACCTTGAAAATCTTTTCTATACTCTTGTTGCTGCCTTTGGAAAAATTGGCACTTTTTGAGATCCGTAATAAGAGTGACGACTTCCCCATCGAGTTTTCCAACTCCCATGATCCTTTGGTTCACAGCATGACAGTGAGCGATCAGTTCACATTAGGATTAGCACTCTGATGTCTTTTAACACTCCTACTCTCCACTCTTCACAGCCAGCCTGTCATGCTCCACATACTGCATTCTCCGTTCAAAAAAAAGGAATGATAAAAGAAAGGCAAAAAAAAAACATTGCCTCGAAATGCATAAAATACAAGGTTGGCATTTGAGGCCTTGTGGGGGGAGGCTACATGACTTTTAGCTGTTCCATTTGCAGAGTGGCAAAGCGGCACATAGAAGCTTTTCTTTCCTGAAACCCATGCTGCTCACCGCACGCCAGCAGAAGCCCATTACACGTTAGGGTCTGCAGTCACCGGCACGCACGACTCGCTTCCTCAGTGTGACAAGCCGCGCATCTCTTTTGTGCTAAATGCACCTGGTGCCAAGGCCCGTCTGCACCGCAGCGGTGAATAATGCCATGCGTATGAAGAAGCTTCTGGGTTATTTCAGTGGGAGAAGAAATCATGATACGGTTGGATAAGCTGGTTTGGTTAATAACATGATACTTTCAAAAGGAAGCAAACTGGAGTGGAACTCCTACTCACGATAAGCTCATTCCAGTGCTGTAAGCTTTATCTTCTCCAGAGCTCAGGATCATGCTTGAGTCCATCACACAGAACAGCACAAACATTCTTTCATTTGTCTTAATGGATGTGCTCGAATCTGGTGGACTCTGGGGGATTTCTGTGCCACCGCTCAGCAAAGCACAAGAGCCAATAGTTTTTCATATTTTCAACTACGGGAAACTTCCATCCTCATGCCGGCCACTCAACCTTGTCCCTTTAGCCTCCACCGTCTCAGACACATTTGTATTCCAGCTGTTCCTTCAGTCCTTTTAGGCTGGAAAGACAGGACACAATTTGTATTCCCAAGGAATGTCTCTTAAAATGCCAAACAATAAGGCTGCTTTCTGTTTCATTTTCTTTAGTCTTTCCCCACAAATCTTCAGTTTATATTGGTCTTTTTCCCCACAGACGGCCTCTTTCATCCCCGCTTCCAAGAGAATAGAATTTATGCAGGGGTTTGAGCAAATAGAAAAAAAACAACAGTATCCAAGTATGAGGTTATGATTGATGAACACAAGTGGCCACTCTGACAAAACAAGCAGCAAACTGATTTCAGAAACTGGCCAATGAATGCAGAGAGAAAAACCCTCTCTGTCACACTGGTGTATTTTTTTCTGTCCCTCTCTCTTTTATTTAAGAACACATAGACCATACAGACATATAGAATGGGATATCAGGAAAGTTCAGTCCGAAGCACGTCCGAGGCATTTCGCCAGCGTCAGTCACAAAGACATTGAATGGTTCCACTGAAATCATTGTCAGCCGCAAGTCACTTTAATACAAACGCCCATGCTGGGCTTAGAAATTGCCACGACCACAGCTTGTTTCCAGGATTGGCACTTCCCATTTGCTGTTTATTGAGAGTCCCAGATATCATCTGGCTCTGTACGCAGGGGGAGTATCTCATATAAAGTAACACAACCAGAGAAAGCCAAAAAGCAGGCGTTTTCATAATAAGAAAAATCCCTCTGGTTTTCTAGAAAAGTTTGTAGTGGTCGCCCTCCTCTCCTCTGACTGCAGGAACTCTTCCTGGCTCTTCCTCAGAGGTCACTGCCTTCCGCGCGCTCGTACAGGGCTTTCAGCTTTTCGAAGCGTGGCCCCCACTCTTTCAGACACTCGTGACCCGCTGTTCCCTCTTCCAGGCCAGCGGAGCTGAAGGAACTCAGCGACCCAGCCAGCGAGCCGCCTCCCTCGGTTGAGAAGACCTGCAGGGAATCAAAGGGTGCTGTCTCCGGGTGCTGGTCGGCATCACGGATAATTTCACACAGGTAACGGGCCAGGTCCTGGCTGGAGAAGGACAGGCTCTTGCGGGCCAGCTGAGCCGCTCGGCTGGTATTTGCGGTCTGGCCTTGAGCCGGGGACCGGGAAGGAGGCACATCCCTGCGGACGGTGGTGGTGCTGGACGAGATGGAGGAGGAGGTGGTGGTGGCCGTGCCTGCTCTAGAGGGGGGCTCAGGCTGGCAAAAGTGTTGCTGCTGCTGCTGGGAAGGTGGGTGGTGGTGGTGAATGGCTCGGGATCGGCTGTACTGCACCGACTGGGCTGGACTGGGCTGCAGGGACTTTTGGAGTTCTGCCATATCATAGGCATTCTGAAGGAGAGGGAGGAAAAGGGGAAGCAGAAAATGAAATGCAGGCAGCAGTGACAAATAACAAGATCATTAGCATTGCATTACGTGCCATTACTTTCGGGAACCGTAATGCTCGTGGCGCAGTAACAACAGCGTCTGTCACAAAAACTGCAACAATTGATCCCCGGACTAATAAGACAGAACTCGCTGACAAAATAAGCAGCTTGTCTGTAGTTTTTCATTGCGTAATTTATTATTCCCCAAACTGTTAATGACATTAATCCGGATTCAGGCTGTTAATGCTACTTTCTGATTAGCACCTTTGTGTGCGTCTTCCTGCACCTGAGAGGAAGAAGTCTGATAGACGCAGTGAAGAGCACAGCACAGGCATTACACACTCAGTCAACACAACAAAACCAGACACCAATCCTGTTGCCCCATTCCCACAGAACGTCAACATTAATCCTATTCCACCGAGGCCGATTCCCCTCGTTATACTGCAGTGTGGCACTGGGGGGAAGGAAAAAAACAACAAAAAGCCTCCTGAGGAAATAAAGAAGAGAAGGGAGAGAGAGAGAGAGAGAGAGAGAGAGAGAGAGGTGTGTGTGGGTGTCACGGTTGTGGGTGTAATTGATTACATGATGAGAGAGATGTGTGAAGCCTCATCAGATGGAGAGGATCAGAGCACCACTATGCATCTGATAATCATGTAACAGGATTTTACACAGAGCAGATATGAGAATGAGAGTTCCTGCAACACATCTACACCCACATACTTGAAATCAGAGCAACCGCCAGTATATCAAACACCCCAAATGTCTTTGGTTGGGTTTTTTCACAGTTTTGTAGGGATAAGTCACATTTTGTGATTTACTTTGAAAAGTTGACATACTTTCTTCAACCTCTCGGCACTCAGTGACGCCACTTGTCATGAGCATCTGAGTGCGTTTTTTAATGTTAGAGGTTGTTATAGAGACAAACCGACTTAGGCCTCTAGTTGCGACAGGGTGTCATGACAACCTATAACAAGTTGTCAGTAACTTTGGCCGCTCAGTTGTGGTCTTCTGTCAAAAGCATCTGTCACTGAGAAACTTTTCAAACGGTCAAAGACTCTATGACCTGCGTTGCTGGGTTGGATGAATCTTTTTGAAATCATTTAAGGGGGTTTTGAAGTCATGCGCTCACCTGGTCTTCCTCTCCGCCGCCCTCCTCGTCGTAGTTGAGAACATTTTCTCGTATGTCCTCCCAGCCATCATGGTGAGCAGACACGTGATACACCCCCTCCTTCAAACCCTTGTAGCTCCGCCAGCGCGTGTACAGGAAGATCCCCAACAGCAGCACTGTGAAAACAGGAAGTAGTTCAGAGTTCCCTTGAGCACTGACCACGTAACACTCACTGCCAGAGCAGATAAGCGCAGGCTTGGAGAAAGAAATTTAAAGAAAGTATCTTAAGAGAAAGTAAATGTTTATATTTTAAAATATAATTTAAAGAGCACAACCTAACGCGGTATATTGCTATAAAAACTTTAAGAATGGTAATGACATGCGCGAATAATGCCATCAACTGAAAGAAAACTTTCCTCACTGGTCTTTTCAGAACTCTTACTTCAAAGGACGATTTTTCATTATGTTTATCTAGAATGTCTATAGTTTAGTATTTTTACTCCTCCACATGTGAATATGCATTAAGGAACCAACATGAACAAATAGCTGAACAAATAAACGATCTGTCTTGTTTTTGTGACAGGTTTAGGTTCATAGAGGGACGGATCTCATTTTGTATATGCCTGCCAGTGACAAAACTGCATAGTTTGTTTATACGTGCAATGAAAAACAGCAAAATAATTCCATTGCCATACAGATAAAAATATATTTGTAATAAAAAAATAATGCAAAATACAATTTCATGGCCAGTAAGAAATATTGATGGCCAGTCAGTTTTCTCAATTCACCTACCCCAATTCATGAACCCCAATTACAGGTAATATAATAGTAAATAAATACAGTGTGATGAATTTCATCCCCCTCACCAGTGTAAGACGCTGACTGCGTCTGCTGGACTGAACATAAGGCTACAGATCATCATTTCTGGTTTCTACCATCAAGAATAATTCTCACTGTTGAAGCAGGGCAGGTGGTGTCTTGTAAGTGGTGAGACCCACAGTGTCTAAGACACTTATAACCCACTAACCTGTTACATAATACAAGAACAATGAAACTGATCCCAGATCAGTGTGAAGTGCTTTTAAGTGAGCTCCACTGTAGGAATGAAAGCACATTGCCCTGAGCATCCCTCAGGTAATGCTTCCCCAGCGCTGAGGTTCGTGATGTCAGCGTGATGGCTTGGTAGAGATGGCCCTGATATGCCACAAGCACATTATTTTATTGAGCATAGAGGCTTGTGTCAAGTATAGCTCGCTGAATCAATCGTGCTTGGCACCACTCTGACCTTTAGAGTATATTATCTTGCTATCGAATGCCCAATACACTTCAATCTGCCAACACTCCATTCTCTCTCTCACACTCTCCATCTGAGATTCTTTCATTTAGATACCTTCTCTGTTTAGCTTCTCTGGTTTTCAGATTTCTCATTCGCTCCTCATTTCTTTATGTTTAGTCCTTCAGGCCTTTGAGAGATTCTATTTTCTTTGGTTCTATTGCTTTAAATCGTTAATTCAGCAGGGATAACGTGTGTCCTTTGCTACATGTTGTCTCCATAATTTTAAGGTCAAAACTGTAAAAAAGTCCCATTTAAGACCTTCATGGAACAGACACACGATGAAAAGGACTATAAAGACAGGTAGAGATAAGCATTGTGCACATTGGAAGGTTTCATAATAGCTGTGTCAGGGCTTGACAACTGCTTTTGGATTAATCTAAAGGATTTGTGTACTTAACTGAAAGCTGTGCAGCACAATTACACACCAACATCTTTTAACAGACTTAACAGAACACCACACACACACACACACAAACACCACAATCTCTCTCCTCACTGGTGACCGAAGCGCACATAACCGCAGTCAAATATCTGCTCTCTTTAAAGATTTGTCACGCCACGTTGCCACCAAAGAAAGGCAGATGCTCAGAGCAAAGAAACATTTTTAGCTGTTTTTGTTCTCCAATCAGGGCAATGAGCTGCTTCCAAATGTGAGGGCGGAGAGTCTTTTTACTCGGATGTACCCCTCCTCAGAACAGTGAGTGTTTGCGACAGAAACCTGGGGAAAATGTTCTATTTGCGAACAGACAAGAGCTTTTGGTGAAGACCATTTGTGAAGTACCATGAAGTTCTGTTCTGACATATGGCAAGTGTTGCAATTCAGTTCTGGTGTTTTGTCAAGCTTTGTGGAAAGAAATGACAAGATGTGCAGAATACCATACGGAGTGTGTCTACCCAACTGAGATGTCATTTGGGAAAAAAAATGGCTTCAGAAAACTGTGATATGCAGACATACGTGTGATATGCAAAATGTGTGTTAAAATGGAAAACAATTACTGAAATATTAATGCTTCACACATTCAAGTTTAGGAGTCTTTAAGACTGTTATTAACCTGTCAACCTGTTCTAGCACTTTATGAAATTAGACTGAAATTTATATAATTTAGCCTTTGTTCTTGCCAAATGTGACTCATTCAATTCCAATTTTTATCTAAAAAAAAGCGTCTGGATCATCATGCCTTGAAAATGACCGCAGCTGTGCGCGCCCCGACTCTATTTCCATCTCTCTGACATTGCAACAGCTCAGAGTGGCGAGATCAAAGTGATTTCTGAATGCAACTTGTGCGGTTGTTATTGAGTGAAATGCTTCTTCATCTGATTTCAGACAAGCCCTCTGTCTCCTGTCTGCCAGCTTCATCGATCACATGACCCTCCAATCTGCCCCCCCGGACCCCTCTCAGGACGCCCAAAACCAGCCTGGCATCCTAATCTCCCATGGTAACCACGGCGGAGATGAGAAACACCACATTGTAGAATGCCAACAAAATCTCCCTCCACTGTCCGTCAGCTGCCAAAAAACAAACTTTACCTATCAATAATAACACACACCAAACAAACTCAAAAAATTACCTGGTTCCTCTCTCACATGTTTTTCACTTCAAGCTTTTCAAAGTTAGCAAAGAGTGAGCAGAGCCTCATTTGAGCTTCTGATAAACACTAGAACAAAACACAATGATTTCTCATGGTCATTAGATTTATTGTGTTTCAAAGAACAACACAATAAATCAATGCCTGAGCAAAACATCAGGTTCTATTAACTGAATCCTATTATTCAGGTGCTTAATATGTGTGATTATTCATTTTATAGCATCGTCGCTCTCCAAATGAAGCCCTGAATTCCTTCCACCATGATGGAAAATACAGTGAATCAGAAGAGAATGAGAAAACAGGGAACAAGAGAAGCAGAAGAGAACAAATGAAAGCAAGAGACTTCAGAATCAATCAATGCCTGATAATAATGAATTGAACAGTGCTGGAGGACATCAAAATACAAAGCTGTTGACTGTAGAGGTCAGACTCTCTCTCTCTCATTCTGTCTGGCTCTCACGCCCTGTCTTGTTATTAAATACTCCTCCACTGCCAACATTTTGTTCTGTCTATCTCCAATTTTTACACGACCTCATCTATATTTGAAGCTCCTTGTTGTTGTAATCCTCAGAAAAGTAAGCTTAGCCACAAATGTTCCCGTAGTTCAACTGGTAGAGCATTGTGCTAGCAGCGCAAAAGGCTGTGGGTTCGAATCCTAGGAAACGCACTTTAATTAATTAATGTACACCTAATTGATTAAATGTATACCTTAATGCACTGTAAGTCACTTTGGATAAAAGTGTCTGCTAAATACATATGTAAATGTAAAGCGCTATGGAAACTGGACTAACTTGTTCTTGCTTACTTCCATCTTTCTGTTCTTCTACCCAATGTTCATCTGTCTTAATCTCTATGGATCAATGCAACTATACAGTCAGCTTCGTTATCTATACAGAAGCATGAATGAATTTGTAAGCTCTGATGAAAAGGAGGATTATTAGTAAATTATGGCTTTGGAATACTCGGAAAACACATCAAACGAGTTATGAACAACTCTTACTTTTATGATATGATACATTTATGATGCTGATTCGACCTTTCTGGAGCTTGGCAGTATAAATCACATCCACTTCTGTGGAGCAACTGGAACATTCTGCCTAAAATGTGTTTTCTTGTTTCATGGAAGACAGACTGGGTCAGAATGACATGAGGATAAGTCAATGACTCAAATTTCATTTTAGGGTGAAGTAATCCTTTAAATGCTTTAAATCAGGATGACACATCTGACATTTACAGCGATCCACGTATGAACTAATCTTCACAGCAGGGTTATTACAGTCTACAATTTTCAGATATACAAAGTATTCAGTATCCATTTAGTTTTCCATGCATACAAAACAGCACCACAAATTGTTTCATCTGCCTATGCTTACATACAATACTACACTTTATCAGTAACTGCACTATTCTAATAATATTATTCAATGTTTTCCTTAGTATTATTTATGAATAAATAACTCCCATTATTACGTTTAAGCAATAAGGTGTAAGAAGCTGCGTTATATTTTGAATGAAGTCAAGGCAGAGTGGGTGATGAGAAGCAGTGTCTACACTCACAATATTACACAGCCTTGGCAGACTTATTGCTTAACAATTACCATATAATAAAAAAGCCCACGTTTATTAAAATGTCAAAAGTTCGAGCATTCAAATGCCATCCATCCTTATTGTGAATATCCCACAGCTACTGACCAATCAGCATAAAGGACTGGAATTGTTTTATAGTTTTTTCAGTGCAAGAGTATATTAGTGATAGTTTTACTTAACAATAATAAACTTGCTCCACCAACACACATCAGGTGAAGAACTGGTCTTTAAAACCAAAACTGGTTTTTACACATCAGGTAAAATGTGGTACATTATATTTTTTAAATGGATAAAAGACCAAATGTTTTCTGTTAGGGTTAGTGTGGGTTGTGGTTAGGTAATATTGTTTATAACTAGCTGTGTGCGTGTGTGTGTGTGTGTGTGTGTGTGTGTGGACTTTATTCTCCATACATTTGAGAAGGGCACATACTTTGCATACCATACATAATTTACTGAATATCTACTGAATACTTAAAAATTGAAATTAGTTGCAATATCTTTAAAATAATGTTTTAGTCAGATATGAATACTAGCATTTGAAATAAAAGTAATAAGCACAATGCAAATCAGTCAATTTGCTCTTGAGTAATCTGATGATATTGAAGTACTCTGAGGTAATTTTTCAGTTTCCAGACAGGATATTTTTCTTACATTAATACATGGTGGGATTCATTAGGTGCTTAATTTATCAAATGACTCACATTATGATTTATCCTGTTAAAATAACCGATTATAAAAGACAATATGAGAAAAAAGAGACTTATTCTCGCTTACGGAAAAAAGTATTTCTGTAAATCTGTTTCAAATACTTTAATTAACCTCACACAACACCCATACTGTATCACGCTAGAAACGCCTCTACACTACAGCTTACATAAAAATATAAAACTTAATGTGTAACTTACTTGTGTTGAAATGCATTCACCATGTTAGTGCCAAGCATTTCAACATTATTAATACACAACACTGTACAACACTAAATAACAGCTGCTGGTTAAATGTAAAGAAGTGCTCATTGTGACATCCAAATGACTTTTTTACAGATTCATGATTGCCTCAGAATCATGGAGGTGAGAGAGCCAAAGAGCCCCTATGAACTTCAAGTCCATCTTTCTGATGGGAGAAGTTCTGATGGGGTTATTCCCACAGGTTATCTGCGCCGAGTCAATGTCAATGCTCCATATCAGATATGCCGTATAAAGAAATACACTTGACAATCCAGGTGTATCAGAGTGCCCATTCACATACAGCTATACAGTATGTGTGAAGCCATTTCATTCTGACTTTCTGTTTAAATGTGCCTAGAAATAGGCATGTAAATAGATAATAGTAATTAATTCATTATCATTATGAGCATTGACCATTAGAGATGTCTTATCTCTTTACTATGGAGTCGAGTAGTCACTGTATCAAATGCTCGGTAAACCATTTCATTTTTATCATCCCTTCAATACAGGGTCAAGAAGATGGCCAGACAAGATAAAGAGATAAGTAAGAGAGAAACGAAGAAAACATTAGTTATCACCAGGTCAGATTGTTATAACTCAGGGGGCAGGGGCCAAGGTCTGACTGGTTAGCATGGCCCAGATTCTGCTTGCGGATACAATAGTATTTTTTGTAAGCAACATAAAAAATGCCAAGTTAAGCACCCGCCAATGATGCGAATGCTATTACAGACCTCCATTGCCATAACCATACATAAACACATGCATACATGCATGAATGTCCCCAGAGGAATAACTTTGCCAACATTAAACTAAAACAAAATAACAGAGTTTAAAATACATGTAAACAGGGAAAAAAATACTCTTTCCAGCAGTGGCAGTCTTAGAAGTAAAGGAGGATTTCATATAGACAGCACACACGCTTGGTCTCTTAAACGCCACAATACGGAAATAAACCAAAACAAAGCCTCAAAAGTAGTACCCAGCAGTATAATCCAAATCCCTCCCTCCTCTTCAGATTCATCTCACTGCATCTCTCTGGTCTACTGCTGGGGTTTAAAGGATGAAACTTTTCCTTTTCGCTGTTCCTGTGGTGATGTGTTAGTCAGCAGGGGGTTATGTTTCTGTGGACAGGAGTCAGGGCTCGGCTGCTTAGGTGGAGGCGTAGTGTTAGCACGGCGTGCTAAACCTATTAACCGCCTTACAGGGAGAAAAAACTCTTCTTAACGCTGCGCTAAAGCCTTCATATGGCGGAGTATCGAGAGTGCTCGAACCCTTTATTTCTTGGACTCTTCGCTCGCCTCTCTTTGGAATCGCTCCAACAAAACAGGATAGAGTGCAGAAAAACAATGGAGAAATAAAGACGCAGAGGAAGACGGGGACAAAAACCTTACTGGCTACTTAAATTCTGTCAGGGACGGCCGGGACCATTGAAATTCTGCCCGAAACCCCAGTGCATTGATCTCAATTTCCACCCTGACTTGGGTAAACAGCACAATGTGTGCCTACAAATCAAGTAATTAACACTTTAAAAAGCAACTGGCGCTGAGAATGATTAAGGTCGTGTCAAATCTATAATGAAACGAAACTGTGAGAGGAGGAAAAAGATTGTTTGGTTCCCTTTGGCCTCGCTGAACGCAGTTCTGCAGGCAGATGAGGCCGTTGACATGCAGGAAGTTAATATCTGTTTCACCTGTCATGATCGCTGATTGTTAAGGCCACGTTCTGGGATATAGACAATGGAGGGAAAACGCAACATATGGAAACACGGCTGATACGAACCTTGGTGTAGGCGAGGGATATATACCAAATTCTAACAGCCCCTACATAAATATTGTAGAAGTCATATGAATAAATGCATGGCACACAATCACAAAACGCGAATGTGCCAAACAGCAAAATAAGTTTAAAAAATACATAAGGGTAAACAGCTGAGGAAGACCACAATGAATATTTAAGCAACAAAACACTGGGCATACCCAATAATCGATGCCTTCTACTGAAACTATTGTTCACAGTAGATCAATAATCAGACTGAAGGTCGGATGACTATGAGAAATATTCTTAATTAGCAAAACAACAAATAACTCTTGCCTTTATTTTAGGCTGTCTGTGTAAACTGTAAACATCAACAGAAGTGCATTGGAAATGTATGATTAAGCATTGATTAGATTATTCCTGATGCAACAACTATAACATTTTGCTATGTAATGACTTGTTATGTGTAAATTAAAGTTGAATAAATGCAACACAATCAAAACATTGCATGACAAACAGAACCAGCCAGTCAGACAAACATAAAGTGAAAGTTCACTCGAAGATGAAAAACAATTTACCTTCACTTTGTTTGAAAAAATACCTTGAATTTTCATCTATTCATCACAAAGTTACAGAATTGCTTTAAAAGACTTGGAATACGGACATGATTTGAATAGACTACTTAAATTATACGTTTTGTTCATTTCTGCACTGCACAAAAGAAAGAAAGTCATGTGGGTTTAGAATGATAACACCTCATTTTGGGTGAGCTATAGCTTTAACATGCATCACTAGTCTCACATTAGGACATATTGGATATAATTACCTAGCAGGGCCATAAAGCAGATGCATATGGCGAAGAGTGAGCTGAAACTGAGCCCCACGTCATCCCGGTAGATGGCCAGTGTCACCTCACAGTGCCTCCCGCGGTAGCCCTCTGGACAGTGGCAGGTGAATTTGGAGGGAGACTGTGCCACACAGGTGCCCCTGTGACATGGGCGGCTGGCACAGAGGGTGTACACACAGAACTTTCCTGTGGAGTTTGCTTTGACCATGTGACCTGGAGGACACCTGGGATTGGATAAAACAGGGTTGGGTTGAGTAATATAAACAATGTCTAAGTTTCTTATTGGCAGTTTAAAATATTAAAACTGGACTCCATAACTTTTGCCTCTCTATCATCTCTGTTTGAAATATAAAACTGCAGGTTATTTTATGTACTTATTTACATATGCTCTTTACATTAGTCAAATTGGACATATCCAGCCAAAGTTGGACCTGACAGCTCAAATTACAAATAATTATTACAAAATTATTGTTGTGAGACAGGTTAAGAAAACCACTTTGAACACTGATCTGTTATGTATATGTATTTGTTTAATATGTATGTATATGTATTTGTTTAAGTGATTTTGTTCATTTTTAACCAAAAAATAGGGAATCTGACTCCTTTAAATGCTTATGAGAATATAGCTTGATTAATTTTAAGCAAAAATACATATTGCAGTCTAAAAACTCAAAATATTAAATCAATAAATTTATAAATGTGAAAATACCATATATAATATTTTACAACAGTAAAATAAGGTTATGGTTGGAAAACCTGTTTGGATGCAGTCATTATTTTTGCAATTCTGTCTGGTGACTTTTCTAAACAACAACAACAAAAGTTTGAAATTCTGTTTGGAAAACTCTACTAAACAAAAAATGTCCACATTGACACAATAAACATAAAAGCGAAAACTTTTACAATGAGCTGTTACATTTATTTCCCTTTGTGAATACAAAAAGCTAGATATCACATATGGTATTGAATTTTGCTCAATACTGAGATTTTCTCAGCTCAAGCAGATTGAATATGTGGGAAAAATCTAGACTTTCCCTCTGAAAATCTCAACAGAAAACAAACACACACACACACAGCATATAAACCCAATGTGACCTGCTCCAGGAGACTGCACAAAGCATGCTTATCAAACTGATGAAAGAGAGAATAGGGCAGCTTTTCGGCAAGTCAGAGACAATACCTGTAGACAGACCACAATCACACACTAACATAACCACACAACAGCCCTAGTGGGCATTGCAGATGGAGAAGAGAAAAGACTTGTTCATGGTGAGGAGCAACCCACACATATCACGCCTGCCTATCAGCTTTTGACTCAGGCATGTTTACAGACAACCCTAGGGCCAGGGTGCATCAAAAGCTTAGCTAAGTAGAGCCTCTACAGTGTGTGTGTGTGTGTGTGTGTGTGTGTGTGTGTGTGTGTGTGTGTGTGGGGAGACCTTGCATGGTGAGGATAGAGGGGGCTTCAGAGCATTGCATATAGGAGAACGTGCATGTGTGTAAAAGGCCCTGTTTACACCTGGTGTTATGTCCATCTCAGATCATTTGATCATATATGGTCATCCGTGTCAGAATTCCACATGGAATTAACATGCATCGTATGTGGATCTTTTGTGATCACTTGGAATTTCATTGAGACAGTGTTTTTACTCTTTGGTTAGAATATGCTGGAGATGGTCAGATGACAGAGGCTGACATAAAGGCTCCTCTCATTAGTAAACTGACCAATCGGAATGGATATTTAAAAATGTAACGTCAGTCACTTTAGCTTATCATCTGCTTAACAGGTGAAGAGACTGAAATGAAGACAAAATACTGATTTAATGTACAAGCACATGGTTTTGTGCATGCATTGCATGTATTGGCTTGTGTTTGTCTACCTGCATTCATGAATCCTCCACAGATCCACACATGTGAATGGGGGGCTGCATTGGTTTTTCCTGCAGGAATCAGAGGAACAGCCCAAAGACACACCCTGAGAACTGACCACCGACACCCCCTCTCTCGCCTGACCATCCAGAGGAACATACCGCCCATTGAGCCTCAGGTCCCGCATACAGCCTGTGCCAAGGAGAGGGAGGAGGAAGAGAGAGAAACTGTATATGTCTGTTGTTTTATTTCTGTTACCACAATGTTCACTTCTTATTGTAGATTTTGGTACTGATTATGCTTTGGCAACACTATAAATGCTGACAATCATGCCAATAAAGCTTTGAGAGCGAGAGAGAAAGAGAGAAATGGGAAAAAAAACAATCCTTTCACACAAAGCGATTGTGCTCTCGCAATACAAATTTAGCATAAACTGTGAATCCGCCTCTTATCATGTACACTCTCTTGCTTCCTCTCACACACACACACACACACACACACACACAAAGACAAACCAAGCCTGACATGACGACCACATCCACCTATGTCCTCCGCTTTTAAGAAAAGTGCTTTTAGACTCCATTTAATAAACACACAAAGTATGCGCCCGAGGCAAACCGGTGCAGCTCTACGTGTGCTGTGTGCAACGCAGCTCATCCTCTTTAATGTCACATGTCTCTGTCTGCTTTCCTTTGCTTCATGCTAGCTGTGCTTCCCTCTACAACGAAGGTGCATTTGAGGCTATTATAAATTAATCGTTTCTATTAATTTTTCATTATTGCCAATACAATAGTGTGTAATCATGTCAGATTACAGGAACTGTGCTATGAATTGATAAGGGTGTAGAGACTGGTCCGAGCGTGTGATGTGAACACTTGCTGGCTAAGTTCTTTCTCTGAGTGAGGTTAAATTGGATTTAGTGGTAAAATGCCAGTCTGCTTTACTGTGCTCCAATATCGGAGCAATTGAATTTCTGAGCATGGCACACAGCATTTTTGTTTGCTCAAAATGTCATGCTAAAGCGTTTATTGGAATTGTTTAGAGCTATCCATTCACATTTTGACATATTGACTGTTTTATTTATTGTAACCAATTCTTTTATTGTAAGCAGATCTGAAGAAACCAAACAGACTGCAGATCAGCTGTGGTAGGGGATAAGAATCAGGAGCTGTATTTGTGTTGTTGTTGCAAGTAAACATAGCGTGTAGTTCGTCCACTATTTTGATGGTTTTATAATTCTCTCTGATGTTTTCTCTAGGTGT
>JAZGTJ010012085.1:0-16218 GCA_036877575.1 Botia almorhae
TGAGAAGGTGTGAGGACAGAATGGACATATGTGAGCATTAAGTTCTGGGTGTTTTTGCAAATGCTCATTGTAAAAGCCCACAAACCGAAACCCCTGACCGCACTTTGGGAAAAAAGCATCCTCTCCTCTGTCTATGGAAATTCTGGTGAATCCAAAATTTGTTCCAGTTTTTAAACATCCTGTGACAATTACTGCAAGTGAAGCTCTGACCCCGTGCATGAGTAAGCATGTGGGCTCTCAGTGTTCCTAAATGCCGAAACATTCGTCCGCATCGTGGACAGAAGTATTTTCTTGGGTCTGCTTTCTGATCTATGCCATTGAACTGAGATATGAAATAGCTGGATTTGATTGGCTGACTGCGACAGAGATTATTCTGAGGGTCATAATCAGACATAGCTATGACCATAGGAGGGGAAGCAAGTAAAGAAAAGTGTATTTTGAGATTTTTTGGCAGGGAAATATCTTTTTGGGTAGTCAAAGGAGATTTTACAGCAGATAATACTGGATTTGAACTTTGCGATTTATTTGCGGGTTTTACTGGTGGGGAGGTTTTGAGTTGTAATTTGAGAGGTGGATTGTAACCAGAAGCCTTTGTTTTTGCGAGTTGCATGTAAACACAATGCTTGCTATGTGCATTTAGCTCAGACTGAAGACTAAACTTCTGCTTGCAATGGTCACAGCTATAACGTTGAGTAGCCGTATGTCCTTGCAAATGTAACTCATACTCATCTCTGGTGCCAAAGCTTCTTTTGCAAAGATGACAACGGAAAGATACAACACCAGCCAATTCCATATCTCTAAGGGTTGCATGTGTTTGTCTTTTACCTTCACAGGTGTGTGCTTTTAATGGGCAAATCTGAGAAAACCCCTTACCACATTTAGAACAAAGGAAGGGCATGATTTACCGCACACCTTGCACGAATATGGTTTCTCTCCACTGTGAATTCGAAGGTGGATTTTAAGGACAGATGTGTAGCAAAAGACCTTGTTGCAAATCGGACAAGCCTGGGGTTTTCCTCTCCCTTTTACTCTTCCTCTATGCCTTTTAAAAGAAACAATTACATTGTTAGAGGAGTCATTTTCCTCTTTGTCACATGTACTTACTAGGGTTGTCTTCCCATCTGTGGTTCTGCTTTGGTATCTGTGTGCACGTTTTAAATTCCGACTTTTGGAGGACTTATGGACTTTGGAGTGAGACCGAAGGTTGGAGAGTTGAGCAAAAGCTTTACCACAGTCCTGGCAACTGAATGGCTTCTCACCAGTGTGGACACGCCGATGAATGATATACGCTGAGGAATGATTAAACTGGCGGCCACAATATTCACACTTGATAATCTGTTTGTCTTTACGTGGCCGTCCCCGAGAAACGGGTGAATATTCAGGTTTACCTTCAGTTATCTTCATAGTGCTTTCCTCTGCACTTGCTTTGCTGGCCTTTATTATTGTCAGATTCTTTTTCTGATTGGCTTGTTAATGTTGGCTGATTCATTGTGGTTGTGGAAGGACAATCAGAATCCTGTAGAACATCACAGTCATCCAAACATTTTTCAGCATCCATGTTAACATACTTTTCAGGTGTAAAATCAGAAGTGTTTAATGACTCTGGAATGTTATTTTCATCTGTGTCACAGGAACCTTTTTCTCTCTCTTCTTCAGAAGACACAGACTCAGGTGGGACGTCAGTGGCTGCAGGTGAAGGTTCATTCACTTCTCTGTTCAGGGAGCTTAAAGACAGACTTTTCTAAATGAAATCCCTCCTTGCATTCTTCATTAACTCATGTTTGTTGCTTTTTGCCTCTTTGAAGTTGGATCTTTGGCTCTTAGCCTGTGCTTCAAGCATGATGTGAGAATCATCTACAGGTGTCTAAATTTTTTCCCCACTCAAGCTGAAACTAAACAAAGACAGAACAGCATAAGCAATAATGGGACAAATACAATAGAAGTGTATTACATTTAATGCTAAATTGATTAAACAGTCAAACTGTTTTACATAAGCATACCTATGAAGAACCAAAGTACTTAAATAATTAAAACAAAATTGTTTGAACAAAAAATTACATGTACCAATTAATTTTAAAATAATAGTCAAATAACTGAATAACACAACATCTGTTGTTTAAAAATGTAATATCTACTTCACAACTATTGCTTTTAAATTTTAATGAATTTGTTGAAATATTTTCATAAAGGCAGAATGTCCTAGTGACACCTAATGGACAAATCAGATATATCTCAAGACTGATTTCCACATGATTTTTTATCATAATAATAAAAGCCTTTTCAGATACAGCAATGAACAGACAGCGGGAAGTACTTCACACTAAATGGCTAATACTTTTTTATTAATTAGTCAAATCTGGTGGGTTGGACTGCACATGATTTCTGCTAAAAACACATATTTTACCTTCCACCGGTAACTATACACTGCAGCTGTAGACTGCAAGCTAAAAAATAGCTGCTTTGCAAGTGCCCAGTAAATACAAATACTGTAGATTAGATGTGTCCAGTGTAACAAACCACACTGCGCTCTAACTAGAGTGGACAAAACACATTTGTTGATTGACATTTGTGAAAACTCTTTTGGAATTTGGAAATGCATCATCCTTTGGTGTCTTTATGAACTATGACCAGTTATTATTTTATTACAAATGTATTTAGATTATAAATTGTTATTAAGTAGTACATTTATGAAAGTGGATATTATTGGCTCCATACACACCAGCCACTGCTTCACCTGTTATCCAAATAAATGTGGTTCTATTTGATGATCTCTGCAGTTAGATATAACATCAGTGGAAAAACTGCATAACAATAAGCAGAATGGATAATAAGTACTATTTTAATTACACAATGCACAATTTGCAAAATTTCACAATCAAAATTAACGTATTACAAAACACAAGCAAATGACCAAAAAACATAACCGATCATTCATTAGGTTTTGTTTGGGAATTGTGCATAATTATTATACCAGCCTTGTTTTACCTCATATGTTACTCATCGTTACTCACGACTCACGTGACACAACCTTCCAGAAGTCATTTTCCATCCACAGGGGTTGAAATGCATTTGTTTAAGATTGGGAAAGTATGGAATAATAGGCATACAAATTAATTAAAGCGTATACAAACTGGTGTATAAATACTCAAATAATGTACTTTTGTAAAAATGTATCCCCCAATGTAGTGTTTACGCTGCAGTTTCCGCTTTGATACAGGGTCATACATACATGACCATGCTAAACTATGTCAGAAAACAAGTAATTTTCAAGCAAAAATGCATTTTGAATTGTTTATCTTGTTTACAATATGATGCATTACGCACCGCTGCAATATTCATTGTCGAAACATAACGTTACGTGTTTATTTATGATTCAGTTATTTATCCAAATGATTACAGTATGTCCATCTATTTGACAGATTCATTACGACAATCATTAATTCTTGAATATGATTACACTGGTCACAATGTGTGTGCAGCCAGCAAAGACAACACAATAGAAACAGTCGTTTTGTAAAATTATCGTCTCGTCATTTAAATGACACTGTAGACCTAAACTGACCAGGTTCGGAAGGCATTTGGGAAAGCCAATAGCTGCCACAGTGCTGCATTGTTCTGCAGCACAGGAATGAACGCGTGCACGATCCGTTTAAATCAGCCCATCTTCTCATAAATTGACCAGCAGCAAGTTTAGTTTGAATTAAATTTATTTAGAACAACTAAGTAGATTAGCTTATTAGTTTAGATTAAAAATAAATACGATTGGGTTAACTAAACGCCTTACCAGAGTCTTTATTTCAGAAACCATCACGTTAAGTGATGTTAAGTCTAAAAAATATCCACGTATATTATCTGTTTGCTTAATTACAAAACTGACCAGCTGCAATAACCTTCCATACGCACATCTAAACATACGAAGAAAAACCACTCAGACGCAAACCTTTTCTGTTTTCTTCTGGACCAATAACGTCCCAGAACGCAAATAGAACAAATGTCGCTTCCGTTTCCGCTTTTTAGTAAAAGTTTGGACGACTGCAGCAGAATTTGTAGTTGCCTAGATACAACCTCAAAATGTAAATAAAAAAAATAGATTTCAACAGTGCTTTTATTGTACAAACATATGCCATCGCATCAAATGCATACACTTATTTTTAATAAAATACACAAAATAAAAAAATACAGCAATTGAACGATTTAACAATGCTATGGTTAAACTATGCTGTAAGATGTTTGTGAATCACACATCAATTATATGAACAAAAATTATTAACAGTGTCTGAAATCTGCTAAACTAAACCAAAGAAAACTTTTAAAAAATTGTCACACTTATTTTTGCTTATTACATAATTCAAATATTCAAGCTATTTTACTTTGTGATTCAATATACAAAAGTTAAGTTTAATAACAAACTTAAAATCCTCCCACTAGCTGCTCTATTTTCAGAATCATTGCATAACCACATACGGCTAACAAAAGTTCCCAGAGTATGCTGCACAACTAACCCTCACTGACAGATTACTTGAATTTGTTCAGGCTTTGCATTAAATACAAATATAGCATTACTTTGACTAAGCTCCTTTACAGCCTAAAGTAAATTCATCCACTTTTATTAGTTCAGCCAACTTATCTTGATATATTAATGTGTAAAAAAAAGGTCATGTTCACAAGATATTTAAGAATGACCACCAGTTTTGTGGAAGCTTAGAAATGTGTCATTATTGTTTAATAATGTAACATACAACAAAATTTTCAAAACGTATTATTTACAGGACACCAACAATACAGTGTCTGCTTAAATCTACAGTGCTATTTAACAATTTATACAACATATTCCAAATATTTTTTATGTCTGAAGTCCTTCACAAGTAGTGAAAAAAATAACTTTGTATAGGTAACACCATACAAAAACAGAGAAAAAGAATAATGTAATAAAGAAAAAGCCATTAACTATTACACTAATGAATAGATGAAAGGTTAATTTTTCTATGATTTAAACAATTCAAAATTCATTGATCTTTTAACTACTGCTTAGATTTGTAATTAAAACGTACCCTCTGTGTAATGTACAAATGTAACTTTTCAGCATTCATATCCAAAAGTAGTATATAACAAAAATTGAAGGCAAGCACTTGATCTTCACCTTCTTTGACCACCTAAAGTTTGAACAGTTGAATCTGGCTGGCTGTATTCACAGGTAAGTCGGTGAATCTGACCGTTTCGGCACCACAGCATCTACTGTGTCATTCGCTGCTGTTGTTGTTGTTGTTTCAGGGACTGGCCCCAAAAGGTGATGAACTCTTCTCCTGTGATTTCTCAAAGACACTAAATCAGGATAGCTGCGCTGGCAAATTTGACACTTATACAGATTGTGTTGGCTTTGCGGAGCGATTCCCTTTAATTGCTCAAGACCTCCAAGGATATTATGGACCCTCCTTCTGTGGTTTCGGAGAGACCCTATATCCGAGTAGCTGCGTCCACAAATCTGACACTGAAACTGATTGGATGTGTGATTTTGTTCCATTCCCTTTGCTGGTTGGAATACACCACCTACGATACGATGCACTCTTCTTCTATGGTTTTTTAGGGATTTTATGTCAGGGTAAGTGCGCATGCAGATCTGACATTGAAATTGCCCAGAACGGTCTGTAGTGCTCAAATGAATTCGAAGTTCTGTCAGTTTTAGTCTGTGAACTTTTCTCACATGATCTTTCAACGATTGAAGCTTTGGATAGTAGCGAAGGCAGATGTGACACTGAAAATCGGTGGGGATGCTCTGTGGACTTGCTGCTTTACACAATTCTTCCCGTTTCTCATTTGCTGGCACAACTGTACGGGTTATGTCATGAACATTTCTCTTATGTTCCTCAAGTGCCTGAAGACTTGAACAGTTATGGTCACACAGCTGACATGACAAAACAGGTTGCTTGCTATGTGAGACCAGATGCTTCTTTAGCCCATCTACACTACTAAACCAACGCACACACACTGGGCAACGAATTGTTTTTAAAGTGGGTTTAAAGGTATTGCTTTGAATGTGAACGGAAGGATTGACCTGACCTGTAGTATCACCCCTGCAACTCAACCGTAGATGTCTTAACAAGGAACGACGGCGCGCAAAAATCTTTTTACATCTATGGCACGTTACTTTTTCTGGAAATGGTTTATGGTTTAAATTCTGTGGTGGAAAGAGTGCAGATGGTGGCCCATTAAAGTTAAGCGCTGATGTATGAAAACCTGGAGATTGTTTTGGCCCCATTGGAATGTGTGACTGTACCACCTGGGAAAACAAACGAGGTTGTTGCTGAGTTGGAACATGTGATTGGGTCACCTGGGAAAGTGAATGAGGTTGCTGCTGAGTTGGAACATGTGACTGGGTCACTTGGGAAAATGAATGAGATTGCTGCTGAGTTGGAACGTGTGATTGGGTGACCTGGGAAAACAAATGAGGTTGCTGCTTTGTTGGAGCATGTGACTGGGTGACCTGGGCAAATGAATGAGGTTGCTGCTGAGTAGAAACATGTGACTGAGTGGCCTGGGAAAATGAATGAGGTTGCTGCTGAGTTGGAACATGTGACTGAGTGGCCTGGGAAAATGAATGAGGTTGCTGCTGAGTTGGAACATGTGATTGGGTTACCTGGGAATATGAATGAGATTGCTGCTGATTAGTAACATGTGACTGAGTGACCTGAGAAAATGAAAGAGATTGTTGCTGAATTGGAACATGTGATTGGATAAACTTGGAAAAAGAATGAGCTTGCTGCTGTAATGTAACATGTGACTGGGTGACCTGGGCAAATGAATGTGGTTGCCGCTGAGTGGAAACATGTGACTGATTGGCCTGGGAAAATGAATGAGGTTGCTGCTGAGTTGGAACATGTGACTGATTGGCCTGGGAAAATGAATGAGGTTGCTGCTGAGTTGGAACAAGTGACTGAGTGACCTGGTCGAATACATGAGGCTGCTGCTGAGCAGGAACATGTAACTGAGTGGCCTGGGAAAATGAATGAGGTTGCTGCTGTGTTGGAACATGTGATTGGGTCACCTGGGAAAATGAATGAGGGTGCAGCTGTGGCTCTCTCTGCTCACTCGGCTGGCTTTGAGATTGCCCATGCAATTGTTGATGTGCTTCAAAATCCATCCATGACTGCAAGTTCTCACCACAGTGTGGACAAATGTAAGACTCCTGTGCATGAAGCTGCAAATGTTCAAAGAGGAGTCTAGGACAAGTGAAAGATGATCCACATTCACAAGTCACTCTTCTTGGGAGCACCGATGGAAGTGACATAATTCCCCAGCTGCTGCTGCTGCTATTTCGACCGCTCTCCTGTCTGACTGTTGGGCTTTCTGTAGATGGTGACAAGACAAATAAGTTTTCCTGAGCTGGGTGTGTTTTGCTCTCCACTATTCTAGGACCTACTAGAGAAGTAGTGTTCATTGCGTGGCATTTTCTTATGTGAATTTTCATATAGTCTTTGCGGCTGAAGTACTTGTCACACTGAGGACATGGAATCTTCTTCATAGGCCCCCCAGGAACACTAGATGATGTATTTATAAAACTTTGTCGCTGTTTTAACTTGCTTGCCCCACAAATCTTCAAGTGCTGAATTAGAGTGAAACGACGGGAATAGCTTCTCTGGCATCCAGAGCAAACAAACCGCTTTAGACCTTCATCAGTCACATGCACCTGAAAGCCATCACTAGGTAATAGTAACTTCATGTCCTCAGAAGCTTCTACAAAGACAACATCCTCATCTTCATCATGGTCTTCTTTAATCATGTCTGACAAAACGTCATCGTTATCCAAGTCTTCTTGATCTACATCTATTAACACATCAATTTCAGCATCATCCAATGGCATAGTCCACTGCTTTTCCCCAAATTTGTCTTTGTCCCCGGCTTCCGTTTCGACCACGCCAGCTGGTAATTCAACATTTATTTCAGTATTTGTTGATTCGGTTGGTGTGGAGTTGATGGACTCAGAGGGTTCTGGTGAATGAGACTGATCCCCTGGTGCAGGAGACTGAGCCTGTATCGTCAACGCCGTCTCATTTTCCTCCACTATAGAAGACTCTGTGCCCAGCTCCTCAGACTTTATTTGCTCTGTGCCTACTGCAACACTGATGTGTTGTGTTGATAACTGATCCATGTTTGGGTCTTGCAGCCTACTATTGCATTCATCTTTTAATCCATCATGTTTTTCACCACTGCCTGCATTTTCAGAGCATTTTAAAGTGGCTCTAGCTGTACAGTTATGCCTTCTGAGGTTGCGTTTCCACATGTAGCTACGCTTGCATAATGAACAGGAGTAAATTTTTTGTGTGTGCTCTGTTGTAGGGCTGTTCAATTTCATAGAATTATCTCCCAGAATAGGAAAACTTTGACGTTTTTCGGCAGATGTATCAAAGCAGTTGTGATTCTCTGGACCACAGACCACAAATTGTTGACAACACAGGCAAAATTTAACTCTCTCTTTCTTATGCTGTGCATGATGCATTATCAAGCTGTCAATGTCTTGAAAAACTCTACGACAGAGTCCACACTTATGTCTGCCTTCCACATTATCCTTGCCTAAAAGCTTTTGACGAGTCTCCAGCACCACCACGGGCCAGAGAGTTTGTATCACTGATATAATCTTCTTCTTCTTCTTTTTCTTTGACAACATATTCCCAGTTTTTACGTTTACAGCAGCGCCTGAGGGACGGAGCACCGTTTCAGTACATTTTGTCTTAGACTGGTTATCCAGTGTCTTTGATACCGCTATCGCTGTTGCAACCTGCATTGGTGCCCTTGGTGCAACTTTTCTGGGGGGCAGGCTCCTCCTGGTTTGTTCTGGTTTCATTTGGGCTGGTTGTCTATGACTCATGTAGGCAGATGCTAGCATCTTCAGAATTGATTTACTATTATTTGCATCTGATCCTTTACATAAATCTGACGATTTCTCACAGTCAAGCTCAGAATGATTTGACATACTAGAAGTATCCAGAAGATCCATATTAGAAGATGTGTTACTGTCTTTTTCAAGGACTGACTCCTGCTCTTCAGCCACAGGGTGGGATGAGGCGGACTCATGTGGTTTTAATAGACTTTTATCTTGCTCACTTGTAGCATTACTTTCCACAGGAAGAGATAAGTCTGTAGTGGATACAATCTCCTTGATGTCAGCTTCACAAGTAGAAGATATACTTTTTACGAGAGGTTCATCATTGGAACGGTGAGTTTCAGAAGCAGAAGATGCACCTTTAACAAGTTCTTCATTGAAAAGGTCAGCTTCAGAAGCAGAACATGCACTTTTTTCAAGGGGTTTTTTATTGGGCCAATCAGCTTCAGAAGCAGAAGGTGCAAATTTTTCAGGGAGTTTTTTATTGTAGTGCTCAGCTTCAGAGGCGGAAGACACATTTTTTACAAGGGGTTCTTCATTGGAACAGGCAGCTTCAGAAGCAGAAGATGCACTTTTTTTAAGGTGTTCTTGATTGGAACTGTCTGGTGAAAGATTAGAAGAAATCTGGCCTAAGGAGTGGTGGCTGGAGTCTGTTTTGCTGTCTGGCTCCATTTCTGGACTTATGGCTTTAGAAATCCCATCCAAATTCGAGCTGACCTGTGCATCAGGCTTGTGTAACTTTTTGTGGTCCTCAAGAGCAGTAATAGCATCAAACGTCTCACCACAATCACACACGTGCATTTCTTGAGAAGCTGGAGTAGGTGACACCATGCAGTGGTTCACACATGTGGACTGCGTTGACTCTGACTGGTGAAAGGCTGCATTTGCATGTGAGGCTTGATGTACCAAGAGTGATGCCAAACTCTGAAAAGTAGCTGAGCATGCAACACAGCTGTACGTTTTGGTGGTTGGAGTCCCAGCAGACGTTGTTTCTTGAAGTCCAAGCATTTCTCTGATATTGCTGTGAGCTTCCTAACAAAAAACAAATAAACTTTATTAGTGGCAAAGCATAAGACAAACAATATTCAAATTAGGTATAAATGAGACACAGAGTAGCATTTTCTAGGCTGAATATTGGGCAACACCAGATAAGTAATTGTGCGTTTCAGTTTAGCAATGTGTATAGTGATCAACACTGGATATTAGCATTTAAAAGAACAGACAGAATCAATAATAAATATTTTTTAAATACTTTTTTTAAAATTCTTCTTTGCCCTTAAAGACATGTCACGAAATAATTGAAGCACAGAATAAACAGACAACCACAGAACTGTTACTGTACTACATCAATGAAATGTACAAATGTAACCTTGTTTTCATTAAAGGCTCTTATTTTAGGCTTTTCATCCTTTACTAACAACTGACGCATTTTCTTTACATTAAATATACATACGACAATAATTACACGAGCAGGTGAGTTGATAACATTTACATGTCTAAAGTCACTAACCTTTCCATAATACAACCAGCATAAGCATGAATCACTGGTAGCCACTGAGTGGTAATGCTGGTGAACTATTTTACTACAGTAAAAAACGCAGGGGATTATGGGTTATTGCATTTGTGTATTTACTGGTGGTAGTTTTGAACCATAGCAAAAAAAACAAATATATCAGTGCACACAGATATTTTACACACATTCTTTTTACAAATCAATAGCGAACAAAATTCAAATACAAATTTCATTTCCTAGCAGTCCATATAACTGTTGGTTTCCTCACATATAAATGATTTATCAAGCAAAGAAGTAGTGAAACCAGTTTGTTATTTTTGCAGTTACACTTGTAAATGCAGTGTTTAAGACACTTATTTCAAACAGCATACATTTTACATGTCATAATGGATGGCAGAAAAGCGTAGACTGGTCATAGCATGCTTCGCCAGCGAGGCCTGAGAGCTTTCCTTTGTACCGTTTCTTGAATATATCCCTAAAAAACTAATCATCACAACAACTCAAAATCAATACATTATTTATTATTCAGACTTCTCGTCATCATAAGTCGTGTGAACCAGACTTATAATGCGTTCAAAGGTCTCGGCCGTTCAAACGACCCCGAAATTGTGCTAACGACAAACATAGCATTGACTGCTGTCGATTTAGCAGGCTCATCAAACTACACCTTTTTAACTGTAAAACCAGCCTCCAACATAAATATTAATAATAAAGCATTTTTAGAAAGCTTAAAAGACACGTCTCTAGACTAAAGGCGGCACATGTCTCTCGAGACCTCCACAGCTCGCATGGAAGTGCTTAACCTTTAATATGTAAACCCCAGCTAACGATTGTTTAAACGAACAAAACAAGAACCATAACAAGTATTTAAGTAAATCATCGCCTAACACTCACCTTGGATCAGTACGACAACTAGTATGCAATTACTGCACGAAGATATTCCAAATCTGACAAAACACTACCTTGCTGCCAAGGTTCTGTGTAGATGTCATTTTCACAGTGGTCTATAGAGGGCAGTATGTTTGATCGTCAATCGTTTCCTCCACTCTATTAAAAGCTATTAAATGCAAATAACGCCACCAACTGGTGTGAGGGACCCGTGTTGTTTCAGATGATCTACGTCAGATGATCAAAGCATACTGAAAGACAGGGCAACCTACAGGACAAACCAGACTTGGATCTCAACATCTGATTATCTCTATCCACAGGACTTTAAACGGTTTGTAATTCCTCTGAAGGTTTTGAAACCTTCTGAATTTTGAAACATTTCAAAGCCAATTAACCCTTTACGATTCAGTGTAGCTATGTCACCATATTACATCTCACCTTTCAGAAAAATAAACAAGCACAGCTGGAAATAAAAGGGCAGTTTTTGAAATTACCAATAATATGCTGCTTTGATTCAAATGACCTTTGATATGACTCTAAGACCTCTTTTCCAGCCAAAATTTAGAAAGTTAAAAATGAGAAAGATTCTGAAGCATCTCAGAAATATGCTTGCTGACAGGTTCTCATGACCTGGAATGGCAAAATCTTTTAATAAGGAATCATTACTAGTTAGTAAACTAAAAATGAAACAGATGTAACAGATGTTTAAAGTGAAAAAAAATCAAATCCTTTAGACTGTATATAAAAAAATATTCCTGTAGCTCAATGCTTTTATACATATAGAACTGGCACCAAATCAGTAAATTTTTATTCTGAGTTATACGTTCCTAATGAAGCCCACATTAAATGTATGCGAATATGGCCCATTATGACATGTTACCTTCAAGAAAACAATCGCAGCAGAGCAGAAGAAAAGGGTTTATTTGCTTGAAGAAATTCTCAACATTGCCATATACAAAAGTACAACTAAACATTAAGTTTTCATAGCTATATGTAAGCACTACTGATCTTTTAAACTTATAGGGAAAGGCTACAATATTACTTGTTATTCATAAAGGTAATTTATAAAAAGCATCTTTTTTTGAGAAAAGCTATTTAAGACAGACTTTCTCAATAAAAAAATGTAAATCTTAATTCTGACATGACATTTTTAACTCAAAAAGATATACATTGTTTTATTATTAAACCATTTGACCTCAAATGTTTACAAGCTGACATGACTTATAAAAAATATTGAAATCTGAATCTAATCTGAAATATTAACATATATAACACCAATTTTCTCAAGTCGAGTTTTGAAAGGATGTTTAAAAACACATCAAAGGTTATTGTTAATGAAAAATGCAGGATTTTAGGCTATACATCCTTACTGAGTATTATGGATCTCCTTAAGTACTTCGCTCATGTAGATAGAGCATAAAATTGAATTTACACAGCTTGGTCTGGGTACCGTACAAACAGAAAAGCATTGTAAGCAGTTCACAGAACTGTAGAACAAAAGAGATTGTATAAACATCAACAGAGTAACTTTACAACTAGGGTAAAAAAAAAGTTATAGTGGCTAAAACTTCTAAAAGGAACAATAGAGCATATGTACATTTATCTGCTAACAAATAACGTTCATAAAATTGAATGATTTTGAATAACCCGCATCGCAGGAAAATTGTTCATTGATAACATGCCCTTTATTCATTAACTGGACTTTTATAGGGAAAGTGTGTTGGTGGTTGGGACTGGAGAGATTCAGTAGAAACAACATGAGTCATCTGATGCTCCTCCAAAAGACTTGGAAAAGCAAAGGCTTTGTCACACTCTGTGCATTCATAGACGACCTGCCCTACATGGGTTTCCTGGTGCTTTCTTAGCTGAGAAAGCATACTAAAGGATTCACAGCACATATCACACTGGTAATCTCCACTGTCCTTATTTAAACTTTGATATTCAGCATGTTTCCGTTGATGTTTTGAAAGATCATTAGCTGTAAGGTAAGATCTGTTGCATATCGAGCAGTGGTGTTGCCTTTTTTTGTCATGTATTTTAAAGTGAGTTACAAGAGCTGTTTCTGTTTTAAAGGATTCTGGGCACACATTACACTGGTAAGGTCGTTCATTGTGTATTTGCTGGTGCTGTGTGAGGTACCGTTTTTTTGTAAAGCCTTTCCCACAAACCAGGCATTTAAATGGACGCTCATGTTGATTTTTATGGTGTTCCATTAGACTGCTGTTGGATGAGAACCGTTTTTGACAGATGGGGCAAATAATGAAGTCTTCTCCGACGTCCACCTCCTCCTCTTCATCATCACCAGCTTCAAACAGTCTCTCAGAATGCTGCTTTTTGAGGGGAGACGAAACAAATGGTTTTGAAGGAAGCTTGTCTGAAAATGACAATTTACGATTACTACAGTGGTGTTTGCGGAAAGCCTCACTACCAAGAAAACTGTTACCACATTCAGTGCATTCATACTGTGTAGCAGCGGTCAGATGGCATTTTTCATGCCCATCAAGAGTTTCCTTTGTTGGAAATGTCATATTACAAACACTGCACATGTGGGAATGAACGGAGAGGTGATTTGCTAATTCCAGGGCCTGGTAAAAACTCTCAGGACATATCGGGCACTGATAAATTTTGTCATGCTTTGTGATTTCAGCACATATCAACTTTTCATCGGCAGGAACATTTGTGTCTTCGGGTGCCTCTTTATTCCCATGGCTTCGTAAATGAGTTAGATAGTGATGGTGGTGGCTGAAACTCATGCTGCAATGATTACACTGGTAGGAATTGCGTCCTGACAACTGATGGCTGAGCTGATGCTTTTTTAGGTGAGAACCATGTAAGAAATGTTTGTTACATTCTGGACAGGAGTAAGGTCGCTCTTTTGCTGGATTGCATCCATGTTCAGAGAGCTGTTCTGGATCTGGAAATCTCACTTGACAAATTCCACACCGATACTTGTACTGCTCAGCACCATTTGATGAATGGCTTCTAGTGGATACAGCTGAAGTTATTTGCTTATCTTGAGGGTCATTGGGTGGAATTAAAGGAGGAAGCTCCTCCTCTTGGTCTGTATGCATCTTGCGATGCTCCGCTCGGCTTGTTTTGCAGGAAAAGGTTGCGTCGCAAAGATCACAGGGAAAATTTTCATCACGATGTGTAACCATGTGCTCAGCTAGTTCTGCTGGGCGTGTAAAGCTAAGGTGACACTTCGTGCAGCGGTGAGATGGTTTTCTGACATGTGTTTGCTTATGCTTACGTAGGGCAAAGAGGGAGACAAAACCCTTGCCACACATCTGACACTGAAACTCAGATTTGTGGCTTCGCTGATGCTGTTGAAGGTTTACTAGCTGAATAAAGCATTTCCCACACTCCTCACATTCAAAAGGCTTTTCACCAAGATGGCATCTTTGATGGTCCTCAAGATTTTCTGAAGTTAGGAACGTTTTACCGCAAACATGGCAAGGAAAGTATGGCGCTGAATCAGAATCATTGTCACTGTCACTGTCATCATCAAAATCTCTGTTGGATTCATCCATATCTGACTCTTGACATGAGGATGCATTTCTGTTGGATTCTTCTTTATCAGACTCTTGACTTGAGGATGTCTTTGGCTCATTATTAGTAAATGTTTTAACTGAATCCTTTTTGTTTTTATGTTTTAATCTGCAGTGTTCTAGGTATGACTTCCTTATTGTATAGTTTTTATTACAGGGAACACACTTGTATATAACGGGTTGCTCAGTTTCTGTTTGTGCAGTGGACTCTGAGTTAGGTTGTTCTTTGTTTGAATGAACAAGGCTTTGGTGAATGCTCAAGGCTTTAGAAGTCCAAAACCTCAAGAAACACGTGTTACAGACAAAAGGACGTTTGGGGTCATGAAAGGGTCTATGGAGGTCCAAATCAGAGGGACAACGGAAATTCCTCAAACATGTTGTACAGCTATTCTTCTTTTTGTACTGATGTTGGGTTTTCACATGCTTTTGCAATAAACCAGCTTGACTAAAAACTTTACTGCAAATATGGCATTGATGTACATCACCTGATCTATGCTCCTGATCTTCTCGACCATGTTCCTCCAAATGACTTATGAGTCTTAGTCCATCTGTAAAACTCTGATCACATTCAGAACATTGATATTTGTGAACAGACACATCTTCTTTATCCGAACCATTTTCTTGATCTTTACATGAGAACTTGGTCTGTAGTACTCCAGTTCCTGTGGTATTAGAATCCTTATTAAATACAAGCACTGCATCATTTAGAGCAAATTCCAATTCCTCTCCACTTTCCATGGCAGATTCATTATTTGTGACAATTGTGTGACCTGAACATTTTTTCCTGTGTTTTTCCATTGTCTTTTTGGTCCAGAAACCAACGTTGCATTTTTTGCAAGAAAGTGGGTAGACTCCAGTATGGATACGCATGTGCATACCCAGCCCAGCGGTATTAACAAAATGCATGTGGCAATGTGAGCATTTCAGAGGTTTGTTGAGGTCTTTATTTAAAATCTTATGTTGCTCATTAAGTTGGCTCTGTCCACATCCCTCATCCACTGGTTCTTGCTTAAATGTACCCAATTGCTGTTCCTCATTATTGGTCTCTTGATTAGATCTATGCTTTGCTAAAAAATGTTGCTGGAGCTGAGAGAACAACAAAAAACGGTCACTACAGTTAGCACAGGAGAAACCTTTTACCTTGGGTGGGCTGTCATTGTTAACCTCAGAGGATACAGATGATTTTGAGTTGACGACACAGGTCTTTTGATGTAAAATCAATGCATCCTGGGTAAACAGGTCACCACATTTGTCACAAAGAACTTGTTCTTGGCGTTCTACCTTTCCGCTGCATTTAACCAAGTGCCGTTTCAAGTAGTCTGTTCTGATGAAACGCTCCCCACAACTGGCACAGCCATAAGGTTTTTCCCCTGTATGAAGACGTGTATGCA
>JAZGTJ010012086.1:0-16217 GCA_036877575.1 Botia almorhae
AGTGTGTGTGTATGCGTGAGATTCTGTATGTGTGTGTGTATGCGTGAGATTCTGTGTGTGTGTGTGGTACCATGACCCTGCATTACTGCGACCTACTGAAATACGCCACATTAATTAAAACCAGCAGCTGCTGGGACTGTATGGTCAGTAATGATGGACAATGCTTTGGCTTAATAAAATGAAACGAGTTATCTCGCTGTTAAGTCATGACTCGCTTTACCTTTTTCCCGCTCTAAAATTGCCATGGCAACTGCAGATTCTCCCGCGCACAGGCAGTATGAAGACCCCCCCAAACCACCGTCTCTCTAAAAGTAATCTTGTAAATCCTCAAAACCTAAAGAAAATATTGATTTAGCGAATGTGTGGGAGTGAAGATGAATGAAGGCGTTTCGTGACGAGGGCTTTAAAACAAAGATCGCATATTAAGACGAGAAAAATGCAACGGGTCGCGGATCTATAATGTGATGCGAGGCGGGTGTACAGCTGTTTCCCCCCTGCGAAACAGTTTATAATGCAGACGAGGGCGCACTCGAGACCTCCTCAAACGTACTGCATAAACATACTGCATAAATCCAGCGCTCGCTTTTATCGTAAACGGTTGTCGCGCATATCCGGCTCCGTGACGAGTTAAAACAGTCGTCCGAGGCCTGTCAGCGGCCTTGAAGGAATTTATGCCGGGCTGAATGACGGCGGCGTGTTCTCGCACCCGTGCCGCGGGACGCGATGTCGTAAAACGCGAGGCGCTTGATGCAGGCTGACCTAAACCGTGCGCGTCCCGAGGGATGAGTTCAGTCAGCTGCGAGCGCGTGATAGGAGGGATAAACCGATGATTGCCTTGGCTTTACAGCTGACCCTCTCTCAGCCACCACCGTTACCCCTTCTCTAAATCTGAAACACTTCTGCATGTTTCCACTGAAGATAAGGCAGCGGAAACACAAGTGCAGTGACGCTCAAAACCCACCGGTCTCGGACCTGGAACCGCTGATGTCAGAAGTGACGAGATAATGACCTCACAAGTCAAGTTTTCCAAACGACCCAATCGTTTTATTTACAAACATCGGTTTTATTTTTGTATGTAAGCTAACCTCTTAATTGCATAATATAGCTTAATCATGTTGTTTTCATATAGGGTGGGTTATGTCTGTTGTTACATTTTACTTAAAAAGTCAGAATTAAAAATCAAATTCTGTTTCCTTGTGAAGTGAAGAAAATGCTTCCATGAGTCAGTTTCTACATGATGATATAAAACGATTTAGCAGTTTGCCGAAACAGGTGCGTAAAGTGATTCTTTCTGTCGATAATCACACACCTGCAGAACAAATGTTTGCATTGCGTTGAATCGTTTTTCATAAGCAGTTCGCCAGACAAGCAAATAAAATCCTGCTAAGTTTTGCACAGACGTTCTGCTACTCTGTATTTTAAGTCAACTTTTATGCTCCAGAAATAAAGATGGAATATCGCAGATCTGATTCAAGACGCGACGCTGCATGTTTTTCCAAATGATGTCATCAGTAAAGGCATCGCTGTCACATGGTGTCGCAAGCAACCAGTGCTAATAAATTGGCCATTGACAGCGTAGAATACAAACCAGGCCTGGCTGTGACATTAATAGCTTGACGATTTTTTAAAATATTTTGAGCAGGTAGGAAGATAATGCGCGTCCACTGACACGTTGTTCCTGACACAGAGCTTCAACAGATGACCCAGACTGGCTTCTGCAGACGCCTGCGGGTGATTTAGACACACGCTCTCTGTGCTGGTTAACCTTGAGTTTTAAAAAACTCGTTCAAGGTACAAGGGGCCGGTAAATTCTCTCTGGGTGTCAGCGTTTTCACATTGCTTACCTCGTGAACTGAGGAATAAATTCTCACCCAATTTTCGCAGCCGAAATCGCCCCACGTGGCAGTGCGCTCGACACTCTTCTGCCGTGATTGTGCACGCGCGTATAGCAAAGCTGCATTTTGATGGTCTTTTAAGTATTTATGTATTTTATTGCGCCCCATAAATAAGTTATTTGCTGCGATACCTTGTCACACCAGGAACAAATTAACTGTCAAAATCTGATGGTGTAGCCAGTAGGAATATTTAGTGCCTGATGAGTGGACCATATGACTTCTGTTCCAAAATGAGCTGCCAAGCAAATCTTTGAGTTCAGCAGAAAACAAACTAATGATCTGATTACGTCCAGCCTAAATATTGTCATTAGGAAGGCAAATATTCTGCATCTGACATGGATTTAGTAATATAAAGGTAGCTACATAAGATTGGTTTAGTTTATAAGAGAAGTTTAGTTCATCTACTGTTGTTGCTACCATTGTATAAATCAGTTGCCAGCGAAAACAGAAAGTTCCAACCGACTTGTGTTGTGACGTTATTCAAAGTGAAATAGTGTAATGGAAAAATTCTGGCGTGGCTTGTTTCGTTTCAAATCTCGCAGCAGACAGACCGTTGAAGGGGAGTGGTTATCAACTCTGGCTCTGCCCAAACCGTCAGAATGATGTCATCAGAGAAGGTCTGCCGTTCCTGAGGGGAAGTATAACTTCAAAATTTGATTGAAGATTACAAGGGCACATGAATTTTTAAACAATAATGACGTGCGCAGATAAATCGTTTATAATAAACACTGCAATATTTCTTAACAAATAAGAATAGTATATTTTGATTTTGTGGTGACTTTAATTGAAGATGCTTCACGTCATGTGAGCTTTTGAGCTCTTTTCACACAGCAGTAACAGCTAAACAGTTGTGCGTAAAGCTGTAGTATTAAGGAAACTAGATGATGTTTGCATGAGAGAAACTCGAGGATTTACTCTGTTTTGTGCGCCGACAGACTTCATGTCCTGAGCTCATCTAACAACCCACAGAACTGCTGCCTCGCTAGGAAACAGATTTCCTCCGTCCAACTGCAACAGGTTTGCGCTTTTGCTGTTGGCTGCTTTAATATTTTATTCATAGATAAACATGTACTGCAGGAAAAAAGTCTGGGATAGATAGTCTCACCAGAGAGATCTCGTGGCCAGGCTCTGGTTAAGAAAATTATATTTATTGTTAAAAGGCGGAATTGTATCGAACAAATGAGATGCATGTACACACACACTTCCAGAAACACAGTGAGAAGAAGAGCCACTCTTGACAAAGTGCCCTGTCAGAGACTGGGAAAGCCACGACACAACAAGAGGAAGAAGGTAAACAGATGAACAAGTGCGGGCAAAGCTGTCACAAACGTGCAGAGCGCAAACACTCGCACACATCAAAGATGATGAGCTGCCAAGCCTGCAGTGTGATTTCCCAGAAGATTACGTGACTTCTTCCATCCTATAAATCTACAACTGCGTGTAAAACCACAAATGTGATGTGTACAGGTCACAGCAGGCGCGGACGACATCAAAGCTCGGCTGGTAATGGATCGCGGTGCAAGCTAATGCAGGGGGTCGTGACCCTAGGCGCAAAATTAAGTGTTTGGAATTATAATTTCATTGTTTATTCTAAACATGTTGAAACTGCAGGATTCAAAATTAGCAACCTCCAAATGCTAGTTAATCTAGACTTTAATCTAGACTAAATAGAGACTAATCTAGACTAAATTTAAGATCATATGATTTAAAATTGTGAATTAAACTTAAACAGTGAATGTCACCTAAGCGAGAATCAAATGATTCATTCTCACAATTTAAAGGCTGCAGTGCTTTCTGAAGGAAACCGAGTTTGCCAGATTTAGGCCTACGACATATTATGTGTTCCTGTAACTCAATAGGAGGAGTATTTTAAAGGTTATGGGTTTGATTTTACAGGAAACACACATGTACTTAAATGTACTGTATGTCGCCTTGAATAAGAAATAAATAGAACATATGAGTAAAAACGTCAATGTTTCAAACAAAAACTGATCTGCACTGCGATGGGTCGTAGAATTAAACATGTCTGCTGTCCTGTGGGTTGTTCAGTCCCTCTCGCATTCACGGTAGGGTTGCTATGGCGATGCGCTTGCGTCTCCCTATTGTTGCTTTTATGCTTTCAAAACAACACAAATGATTGAATGTTACTTCTATATAGTGTATCATAAATACATCACATAGACTATAATACTTTTTTGTTGGGGGGTATTGATTACTAAAATAAAAAAATAGCAAAATATACAGCTAATCCCTGCACACACTTTTCCATGCATTACAATAGCAATCCACACTGTTTCCAAACCAGCTGAAAACATCTCGTCTCCAGTTTCTCCTGATCGTTCAACGCATGACTTTATTTCCTGTCCGAACAGTGGCGCTTACCGAGGACGGGCCCCGGAAGAATGGCTGTTTTTACTCAGGAGAAGACTCTACCGCCAAATGCGATCAGTCAATACCAGCCCTAAAGACAACTGCCCAGAGGACTCTTGTCAGGAAATATCAATTGTTACAAATCACTGAGCACCTGCTATAGCACAGGGTGTAAACTACACTGGAATGATTCCCTGAGCCACAGAATTTAATGACCGCTGTGAAACCGTCTTTCTGTAGTGACAAGTCGAGAGAAAACTTATTCTCCAGCTCACTGTGGCGCTTTTGTGCAGCCGCATTGTGCTTTGAGTTTGAAATGAGGATCGGCAAGCGTGCTGACCTTGCTGCATTGCCTGGATTTGCAGCTAGAAGTTTTTTCACCCTGTATCGCATCTTTTATCGTGGCTGGCCAGATGGACGCAACGAGATTGAAACTTTCAGTTTGCCGCGTGAGTTTGTTGAAGGAAAGTAAATAACTCAGCATTGATATCCTTGGCAACATGTTATTGCTGGTCCAAAAGAAATGTTCGCTTATCACGGTCTCAAATCTGCACCGCTGTGGATCACCCAGACCAGCAGAACTCGCTTTGGTCATGGACCTCAATTTTGAGGGATGCTAGGGCTTAGCCTCAGTCTGTTTTGAAAAGAAGGGTTTGTATTGATGGGATGGAATTAAACCCCCCTGTATTGGCTCGCTTACTGTGATTTTGATAAACAGAGCATCTTCCTGCATCAACAGCCACGTTGGTGCTGGAACAAGTTTTCTGTTAATCAGATTTTAGGGATGGGAGATTGGATGGAATTAGTGATATACATATCAGACACAAAACTTATTGATATTCAATCTATACAGCAGCTATTAAATAAATTTGTTTTGCCTAATTTTGCTTTTTAAAGGCAGGGTTGATGATTTTTTCCAGAAACGGTTCTGTTATGCTGGTCTCTTTACATCCTGATAGCAATCACTAGTGAAGTGGTCTAAATATATTTATACATCTTCTGTGGGAGGGCGGAGGGCATAAAAATGTTCGTCCAATCATTGCATTGGGCCCTACTTGCCCGTCAAACTGTATTTGCATACCTCAATCTTTCATCAGCAGCATGTTCATGTGTTTTGGAGGAGGCGTGGCTTTGGAGAACGCTCTGAATGGATGCTGGGATCTTATGCTTTCAAAGCTAGCTTGCCATTGTTAGCATCTCCAAAATTGTCTACTGTACCTTTAAACGAACTGATTTTTGCCTCTTAACTATCAACAGTTTAACGCCTTGTCCTCATTATTTTGTAGCCACACGTTTCAGACAAAGAACTGTTAGACATATTGCTTTCTTAATTGGTCTGCTGGAGGTTTCTGTGTTTAGTCTCGCATGACTAAATAAAACAACTACAGCTGGACTCATCATGTTTACTCTTGTGGTTGGCTTGGCAACAGTTATTGTTTATTGTTATTGCAGTTCTGATTTATTGCGTTCACGTGACCTCGTTAATTTGCATGTGTAGTTTTATGAGTGGTGTTCAGCCATCGTTCTGGGAACTACAAATCGTATTCGTAATTTAAAACCAGTCTAATGTAAAAATGTTTTAACTTCTGTCAGTCTGATCAAAAAATAAGTCACGAAAAAGATTGAAGATTTTGGTTCATTATTCACGACCATAAAGATGGAATCATTATTCCATGCATTGGGTTCTGATGGGGTTCAGATATATTCTGAACCCTATCATATATCCTGATATACATATTCTGATATCTATACCTATCTGTCTGTCTGTCTATTTTTCTATCTGTGTGTATGTATGTATATGTATATATGTATGATATATATGTATAATATATATCATCCAGGTCATTCAGGTAGTGCACGTGTACTGAATGTTTGCTGCTATATACTGCAGAAATAGTTTGCATGTTTGTAGTGCACAGATTGTCTAGTTATAGAGCTAGATTATAAAACCAGGTATCTTTAATGGTTTGGCGGATTGCGTGACTGATACCAGCATATTGTGAACCAATATGCTCAATATAAGGAACTCATATATGGACTCGATATAAATGCTGCGTTTTACAATGCTATCGGAGCTAGCTAAAAATTGGTCGTTCTGGTGCTGGTTGATGGAGGGTTGTTGGTGAACAGCACAAAGTTGGACCTCATCATTGTCTTCACTTTAAATATGAAACCATTTCATGCTAATTGTGTGGATCAAAGCTCAACAGAATTTACGTAGACAATGAAATTTGATAAGCAGTGAAAAGCCCCTTTCAATTATTATGGAATGTATTCAGTCGCACGGATATTTGCCTCTTCATTCTGGCAATCAGGACAAAAGGAAGCCAAAATAATTACACGTTGTTATGAATGATCAATCTGACAGCTTTAAGTAGGAGCAAAAAAAAAAACAAAAGGGAAGGACTTCATCACATAAGATCGTATTGTTTGGCACTTGCAGCTGATTTTTGTGATTTACTGAAAGCCTTCGGTTCTGTGTGTATTGAAGAACAGTTCAGTAATGGAGAGCCAGTCTTTTGTCCTGCTAAAATGCTGACTCGTCCTGTTCTATATGGATCCTAAATGGTCCAGATTAGGCGGTAATATAAAAGTGCAACTAAAGCATTATTACTGGTATTGTAAAAAGGTGACTTTCTAACAGAGCGTTTCTACTCGCTCTCAATATTGCAATATTATGTATCTATACTATCACAATATAAGATGCTGCAGAGGGAATTTTAATATCATTTCATTGCAGCAGAGTAATTAAAGGTAGGAAGGCAGTTTTGGAAAGGGTAGTAATAGCAAGCAAGCTTATGTAAGCATAAGATCCCACCCCCCATTTTCAGAGTGCTCTCCAAAGATCCACAGGCATCTTTATGATCTTGACAGGTGACAGGTCACATGAGTAGAAGAAGCCACGTGATTGGCTGATTACCGTCAGTGTGATAAATCAATCTCTGTGTAGGCTAGAGGGAAAGTTCTAGTTTTAACAGTATGTTTTTGTGGTCCAATTAAGAATAAAGGAGAATGTGATTCTGTATGATGTGACCCTTTTCAAGGCACATTCAAAATGAAACCATTCCACTAACAACTAAGGAATCATATTTTTTATATTATATGTAACCTTAAAAAGGTGTCCTGAGGTGTCCTCTAGTAGCTGTGTCTTCATTTAAGCATTTAATTTGACAAGCAAATGAAACTTTGGTTAAATGAAACCACAAGCAATCTATTCCTCATGCGTGTGTCCAATTAAAATGTTTTTACTTCAACATTTAAAAGCAGAAAAGAAGCCGCGCTCAATTTATTCCGGGTCATCACACAACTTTCACTCTCTAAAAAAGAAAAGTTTGAGTATTATGAGAGCAACATGGACGAATGGATGATTGAAAAAAATCAACACTCATTTAAAAACGCAACGCGGTTCATTTCAATTAACTGTGAATGATAGACTAGTTCCATCACCTTCATCAGCTCTCCGCTAAATCGGTTCTGAGTTAATCCCGGGGAAAATGATTCTTGTGCTGTGTACAAAGCTGAAATGATACAGATACGATGATAAAAGTTTTAATAGGGAGATTAAATGTCCTGCTTAAACCACTGCTTCTTTACTGCAGCTATCTCTGTTGGTTATGAGGAAATATATTCTGTGAGGCTCGTCTGGCCCAGATCTCAGGCATTAGAGTTTATCTGGGCATCTCATCTGCTTTCATGTCTGATATCCAAACGCTTGTCTGTATCATCATAAGACACATGGAGGAGGAGCGTCCGTCTCACTGTTACCAACTTTTAACACTCACTGCCGTGTTCCACTTTAGTGAGTTTTCAAGTACTATTCGTCATGGTTACACCCCAGATTTAATAAACCTCCAGAGATTTCCATTCCTCTCGTTCGCTGTTCGGACCGACTTTATCTTGTTTACACAAACAAAAAATGTAACACAAAAATACAAAATGGGAACAAATAAATAAAAGAACAATTTATCCATTTAGGACAATATACAATTTAGGGCCATTTACAAGTGCAATATTATATGTCGACATAATATTTAATGTGTGCATATACTGCCTGGTTTTCAATGTGGCTTATCCAATCAAATCTTAGAGAATTCCTTTTATAATGTCAAAATGAGTTGGAATGTACACGAGCTACAGGCAAAACAAGGGAAATGTCAATTTTGGACTAATTTTAGCTTTGCAAAAATAAATAAATCAGGTTCTCGTCTAGTGATCCCAATGCACCGAATAGCAGTTAAACATCTCAAATCATCTTTATTGGTACGTTTTCGCATCGTAAATCATCACACGATATTAAGAACAAAAATTTCAACGGCAGAGAAAAGACATCGTATGTATTGTATGTGAAACGTCCCATAACAGCGCAAATTCCCTCTAATGCTCTATATGTTACATATTTCAATGTGAAATATACAGTGAAACACATACTGAACAGCTTATTCATCTTTATAAATAGGATCTTCCAGAATTGTGATAAAAGTGCATTAAACTGGGAACCTTGGCTTGCGCCTGTGGGCTGAACTCCAGACGGCCTTACATCCCAGTTGAATGTTCTGTGCCACAGCACTTTTCTTTAAGCGTGAGGTCATTTGAAATGATGAGACCTCAGGTTTGGCCTCACCCGTGAACGAGCTCGGCAGAGGAAGTCATTGAAGTCACGGGATCTTTTGACCGAGTGTGACCTCTCCATTATTCATCAGCTGTTCACCGGACTGCAGTGGGCTATAAAACCACAGAAATGCGCGGGCCAGGATTCAGATCGGCGGTCTGCCATTGCTATCAGCCACACAATGGGAAGAGCTCCATACAATACTGGAGGGTTTATGAACCTTAAGCTCTATGTCAATGTCGTAGAATGGGTTTTATTCCGCACTCCTATCGATGCTGCAGAACTAAGAGGCCTGATAAAAACGCTGCATCCCAAAACATTCCAGATATTCTTATGAAATTAGTATGAAATTATTCATACGAAATTAATATTAGCACATCTCAAGCGGTGCATTAGACTGAACACTCATTTGTTTGTGAACACTTTAAATTAATTCGTTAAAAGAATCAGCTCGTAGTCAATGGTTCGTCAAGCAGAACACAACTTGTGTAGAAAATGTCTTTTGCAGTGATGCTGTAGAGGCGGGACAGTGTAGCTCAGTTGGTGACACATTGCATTGGCAGTGCAAAGGTCATGGGTTCCAATCCCAGGAAACACGCATACTGTAAACATGTATACTTGAAATGTTCTGTAGGTCGCTTTCAATAAAAATGTCTTCCAAATGCATAAATGTCAATAAACCATAGACATAGTTCTGTATTTGTTCTGAGATCATTTCTCAAAACACGTGTACGCCTCACTTCCTGGCGCGAAAGATGTGGTTCTCGTCATCCAGGCAGACCTTCTTAATACCACAACCCCAGTTTCCAGTGTTTAGCTTCACCCCTGATCAAACACACACTGCCTGTACTTCTCCAGTCATCCTGAGGACCTTGATTAGCTGGTTCAGTTGTGTTTGATTACAGCTGGAGCTAATCGCCACAGGACATGACCCCTCCAGAATGGAATTGAATAGCGCTGCTGTACGTTCAGTCGTGTTAACCAAAATGGACCTTGTAATTTACCAAAAAATTCCTGTTAAACCAGCCTCATTAAACCATTAAACTCATTAACAGCAACAGGAAAGAAGGAGTTATTGCTGGCTCAGTTTTCACTTCCTGTGCCGTAGAAATATAGCAGAGAATTACATCCAAAAAGATTAAAGCTTCTACAGCAGTTTAAAAACGTACGGACATAAAATTCGAAGGTAATTATGTGGACGCTAACGTGCAAGATGTGATAAAGGGGCCTGTGATATCAAGACAGTATTACGACACAATGGTATATTCCAGAAGTGTCACGCTGTAACAGGAAGTGTACTTTATAATCACTGATAAAGATGCGCACAGAAGTTGTATATGCAGATCGGGTTGAGGCCAATTTGAAATGATGTGCATTTAAACGGATTTACTGGCAAATATTATGCATGAGTCACACGGGCAAAGGGTGTCAAAAACTGAGTAGTATTAGAACTTCAGCATTACATAAAAAAGAGAAAAAAAACATCACCCAGATAAGATCTTCAAATAAACCATCAAAATTATGGCCCAAAAATGGTCAAAATAATTAAATCACCCATCTTGATCTCTGTCTTTTATCACTATGGCAACCTCTCAATGAAATTATGTTGACGGAGGAAAAACAACTTGCAAAATAATGCCTTTGAACTTCATGTCATGCTTGCCATTTATTAATATTCTCCGACCCAAAAATAGCTTATAAATCTTTCTGAGCCAGTGAAAGGGGAGCCCAATACAGAGTCACAGCCCAGCCATTTTCTACTGCATGACTTATTACAAAAGGGCACCGATAAACTGCTCAGTGCTTAACTGCAGCAGTATAGGAGGTACAACATCAGAAATAACACACTGTGCAATTACTGAGTCAAGTGACATGTTATGTTCTTAGCTAAAAGTTATACGGTCAAAATGACTTTAGTCTTGTATTTAAAACTACAGTCTGTAACTTTTTTTCTTAAAAACAAAAAATCTCTTTTTGAGTGTGCATAACAGATCAACGTTCAAAACGGTCTACTCACGCGTTACTCAGATTCACAACTGTAAATTCATAATAATGATTTAGAATTTGAGCTGTCGGCTCCGTTTTCCCATGAGAAGTCAGTTTGGCTTCAGCATACCTAAAGAAAAGTATGTAAAGTCACCTGCAAGTTTATAGTTCAAACAGAGATGGCGGTAGAGAGGCAAAAGATATAAATTGCAGCTGAACGCATTGTTAAACACAGATCTGTTATGTACTTGCTCCAAAGCCGATTTCAGTTCATTTTTCAATAAAAACTTTACAAATTGCAACTTGTTGTAATATTTACATGTTTTTGTATGTATGCGGTGGGGCAACTGCATGCAACCGATGACTGAGTTCCAAAAGTTAATGTACATTCTCTCTTTACTCCATGTTGTGTACTGCCTGCGTAGTCAGTTGTTTTTTAAGGCAGCATCTGTGTAAGTGAATCTTATAAGTGACATATTTGGAACGCTCTGCAGAACATCATACAAACAGAGTGAATTAATTTAATTTAATTGTTCAGTGTTGAATGGATTATAAATCAATTCTCTTGCTTCATTCACCATTCAGGATGAATTCATTGAATGCGCCTGTGATGTAATGAAAAACAAGGTGTCTTAGGTGGCAGCGTAAGGTGTCTGTACCCTTAGAATAACCCCTGTGACAGGAGGGCGTCTACCATGACTTAAAATGCTGCCTGTGCAGGCAGCTCACTAGGTTTTAGAGCAAAGCCCACATGGGGGGCAAATCCACAGAAAAAATAAATTAAAAAAACACCTGCAAGCCAAGCAAAGCGCTAATGTTCTGGAAGAGGGGATGACTTAGCTGACACGGAGAGAAAGTGAAGCAGAAGTAAATCAAAAACGAAACTAAAATACCACCGCAGACCGGACACAGCGAAACATATGGTTGTGTTTTCACAGGAACAAGAGAAAGGAATCTGTTAAAATTAACATTCACCTCTCGTACAGTCAGTGGGAATGCAGTGTCATTCTGCAGAGGGACGTGCCGTGCAAAAGTTTAAGCAAAGCTGTTGTTTTTCTTCCCTTAACTTTCTTAAAGAGTTTACTTGTGAAAGACTTCAGCTGAAAATATAAAGCTTTGCTGGCTTCATGTACTAAAAATATATTTTTTAAAAAATGTTTATAAATAAATTGAATACATACAAAAATAACATCAAAAGGCGATCGGCTTGTCATTCACGTAACAGTTGTAACTTGCTCTGTTTTTATACCTGCTTCATCTATGGGCAGAGAACTGCTTGTACTGTGAGGCGTACGGAAAGTATAAACCAATTAAAGCGGACGTTAAATTACGTGTCACTAGAATTAACCAATCAAATGACAAATAAACACATTCCATTAACTGGAACGGAACATTGAAACGCAGTGCATATTTTTCTACAGGAAGTTTAAGCGACATTATCTGAAACAATATATCGAAGAAAAATGTGTGCAGTTTTAAAAGAACATTAACTGTGTACTAAAACAACACAGCAAACTCTTCATTAGCTTGTTAACGCTATAATTAGCTGTAATGGTTGCTAACTTTTCACTCCACAGGCCTGTCAGACTTCTGTGTATGGATTGTGAACTGCACGTCTGCTCAGCCAATGAATGTCTCCGATACTTTAACTCTGCCGCTGTGAGGAATGGATCACAGGTGTTTATTCCAGCACAAATTCTGCTTGTAGTTTTGGATGGATCGCATTCACTTTTACAAACACATTAAGTACACGTCATTTTAACTTGAGGGGGGTACCAAGCAGTACCAAACAAACTGTAAACGTAATGACCGTTTTAAACGCATTTTCTAAACGCTCCTCCATCTGCCCGGGGGTCAGACGTGTAGCCCCTCCCCCAAACTTTAAGCTGCACTTTTTTACAATTCAATCGGTTATTGAGCAAGTACAAGACAGATCAGTGTTCAGCACAATCTCCTATGCTTTTCCTTATTTACAATGGTACATTTATAATTATCATATATAATATGAGCGTATGGATTTCACAGGAAATGTCTGTCTGTACAGAAAGAAGAAGATCCGGCTACTATATCGCGTGTCCGGATACTGTAGATGGTGCAACATTTGTAGCTTGTTCTTATCATGTTCTTCTTTGTAGCAGTTCTTTAGAATTTAAACTTGTCATCCACATTAAGAAAACGCCACAAATACTCTGCAGTTTTATGTTTCAACCAGAGGTGGCGGTAGAGAGGCTAACGTTACTGATTACAGCTGTAAGTCGTTTGATGAGCCAGTTTTGTGATGCTGGACTAGTAAGTGCACTTCAACCGTGTTTTGATAGCGCTACATAGTTACATCATTTACTCCTGTTGGGAGCTATAAAACTATGAAGAGTTTTTTTACCTAATTACATCACTTTTAACCTTAAGAGTTGAATTAAGTTTATTTAAGTGTTTTGTAGGTTGATTTAGAATGTGAGAGAAGCTCTTTATCTGAGAATTGCTAATTTGCTTTATCTGTAAAGACCATGAAAAATTGTTGCCAACTAATACCCACATTTAGCATTGCTAAAACATTTGTAAATGATTTGGAAGGTTACCGATGTTTCGTGACTACAATATGTTAACAGCTGTAAAAACCAATACAAACACTGGAACAGCGAAGGTTTCTGTAGGCAGCGACCATGTTGTGAGCTTTGGCATGCTGGGGGATTCAAACTGTAAATATTTTCCTGCCAGCCCTGTTGCTATGATACATTTCAAAGGGAGAACAGATGCAATATGTTACAAATAACTCATATTTAATAATAAATATCAGTTTAATTTGTTGTATACGTGTTTTGTGTCTACATTATGTCTGTAGGGTTAATGTAAATCTAAAAATGGAGAAAGTATTAATTAAACTGAATGCTGGTGTGCATGGCATTTCTTTACAGCCCAATCCTAACCGGGTTAGTACTGGTTAGACCATATAACCACCCGGTGAACAGGGAATGATCTTAGAATGTTGGCTAACGTTCCCTAAAAGTTCTCTTAACATTATAAAATGTTCTTGCAGTAACATTAGAAGAACGTTTTCCTAAAATTTTGTCAAAACGTTACCCTTAAGTTGTTAGTGGAACATTTTAAGCGGAAGTTACAAAATAAAACATATTTTTGTCAAACTGGACATTTCAAACATTTTTACAACTTTCAAAACAATTCCATCGCTTTTGTTACTTAATGTAAACATTAGGGAAACATTCTTACAACCGAAAGAAAATGTTAGCTGGACACTGAGTCACCATCGAGTCATAATATCACTTTAATAAGTACTGATCACTTCTGATCTGGTATGGTCTTACATCAGCACTATTCGATCACCTCTCATCCAATCAGATTCAAGGAGCGGAACTAATTGCTGTATAATTGATTGCAGCTGAAAAACTGCAGGATGAGTTACACATCAAATGTAAGGAGAGTGAAACCAATACCCCCATATAGAAGTAAAAGAGTGTTTGTCTAAGCTGCTTGTAGATGTTATATAATATAAACACAACTCTCTAAACATTTAACCTATAAACCATGTAAACTTTAAATAGTGAATCCAGCACACAGTGGCGGTATGAAGCACCAGTAAAGTGAATATTTGCTGCTTCAGTCCATACATACAACAGAGATTAGCCAGACAGCTGCTCAGCACTGAGGCTGCGCCCGAAGCCACAGCTTTCTGTCTGCACTGGAGCTCTGTCACAGTGCTTGCTCACAGGTAAATTACAGTAGTCCAGCTGATACCTCACTAATGCCAGCAGCCCAGGGGAGTAGAGCGCTTGCCTCTTAATTACCTTGCATTAAGCACGCATTTCAGATGCCCCTAAACACAAGCATCGTGGCCAAACCAATGGCTGTCCGTTTCCATTAAGGATGAAAACGGTAAGGAATAAGGAATTTACTGATTCTGTTTCCATTTTCTTAAAGATTTTGGTACTTTTGAAGAAGTCATTAAAAGATTTGGGTGGATATATATATACACACACACACACACACACACACATAAATTCCGCTTCTGTCCTTCTCTACACATATACATATATATAGAAGAGGAACAGAATCTGCTTCAATATCTCTGTGTATAGATTGATATGAAGAAAATAGGGGAGGTCAGATTTGTAATTACAAAAGGGCAGCTGGGCTGTAGTGAATGGCACTTATCTGTCTCCTGAGAAAGCTGGAGGACATTGTGATGTGAGCTGATAGCTTCTTCTGGATTGATTGAGACTGCTGTCAGCATGACTGTAGGTTCAGGTTAACACGGAACCCCTGTTCCATTCCTCCAGAACACACACACACAAACACACAAACACACACACACGCGGCTGCAGATGAATTTCAACAAGTCAATCAGTGGTTTAATTACTCTGCCATCTGCTGACATCCAGGCCTGTGGAAAATGTACAGTAGTCGCTATTTCTTCTCGCGTTTGTCCTTATTGACCCTTTTAAACCTCATAAATCCAACTTGTATCTGTGCATCTGAACTATGCATTGTGTTTGACAGCATCCTGTGGTAAAAATTAAATGTAAAAACGTTTTTTCCCAGCTAGCATTTGGTGTATTCTAATTCTTGAGTTGTCATTGGGCTGGACGTTTTTCTTGGATCTGGTAACTCTGACAGTGTCTCACACCTCACGCAGAAATCAAGCCTTCGCGGAGGCCTTCAGAAAGTCAACCTACAGTAAAGGCGTCTTGTCTCTGTACGCTGAACTGCAGCGAGCGTATTTAAGCAGACAAATGACACGCTTCACCTTTATGTAATCGAATACATTCCCAGGAAAATGGTGCTCTTGAGTAACGCATGGTCGAGGAGAAGCGTAACCTTGATCTTGTGCCCTGGAGATCCAACATTTGAACGACACCTCCAGAGTCTCATTTGCACCGATGATGGCGCTCTGCTGCATGAAATCATCGCATGCCGTCTCATTTCAGCGGAATTGAGGTCATCATTATGCTTGGCGAAAGGTTAACATACCTGTCAGGAAAAGTGAGAAGGTTATATGCAGTGGTGCACGTAACAGTGTCGCTCATCATTGCTTCCATTTTCCAAAACATGCCGATGAGTCCCCTCGACTCCAAGAGCCATCTGCAAAACTCACAGTAAAAAAAATACATTTGGAGAGTTGCGATCTATCTCTCCAGCCAACGTTATAGACGGAGATAAACGCAGGACTGTAAGTTAGTGTTGTTTTATCCTGCAAGTCGACCGATCAATGGCTTGCTTTTCTTTCAAGGGATGTTGATGCCGCGTTTGGGTTTATTTTAAGCGCATCGTTTTGTCACAGCTGCGGAAAGGTAAGATTCATGCTTTCACTGCTGACATAATGCACGATGGAAACATTTGATGAA
>JAZGTJ010012087.1:2373-16216 GCA_036877575.1 Botia almorhae
TCTATACCAATCTACTTCATTTTGACTCTCTGAATGCCTTTCCTGTAAAAACATAACATTAATGTCTTTAAAATACATATTCTGATATCATTGCTCTTTTACTTTACTTCTCTCTCTCCGTTAATATTCAAAGATTATTCTCTCAAAATGTCCATACAAAGCTACATAAATTTGATTTTAATGGGGTTAATGGGGTTTTCCCCTTTCTAAGCTCTGTAAGAATGTCAAAACCTCTTTCGTCTGTTTTGTCTTCTACTACCCGCCTTTGCCGAAACAGAATGAAGAATTCGAACCTCTTTACATCTGGAAAGAATTTCATCACATCAGCTACTTTTCAAAACATTTAATCTAGAAATGTATTTATTTAATACAAAGAGTAACCTGATCACAACTTATCTGATAGATCTGAAATGTCAGATAAAAAACGCCCTTGTCATCAACATCATTCGGTTTATCCTCACCTAACTGTGGTGAGTTTTCTGAATTTACCCCCTTTACACTGTTCCGCTCTTCTGTACTCTATGTATCTTCCATCACTATATTATAACAACTCAAAATAAACCCTTTATTAAGATACAAATCAGTCAGTACAAGACCTATCAGCCGTGACGTCGCAGAAATAGAAACCGTCTCTAAAATAGAACGTGCTGACGCTTGTCGCATATCGCCATCGCTGCTGGTTAAGCATAGAAAAAGCACGCGTGTCACAGCGTCATGTCACGTTTGGTTAGGACACGATGTGGACGGTATAAATGAAATAAATAGGGCGATCATTTCTGAATGGAACACACGAGAGTATACAGAGGCAAACACACTGTGTAAGAGGAACGCTTTCAAACACTACTCAAATAAATATTAAAGCTTCTGAAAAGCTGCGTTTGAACCTCTAGGCCACTTTGAAAAGCGTAAAAAATGACGAGAAAACTTGCGTGAGCTTCTGCGCTTCTCCTGAGTTCTGATTGGCCAATTGCTGTTATTTATAGTTTGTAATTGATAGTAGAGACTATTATTACTCTAGTAGTAGTCGAGAATTTTTGTATTATATTTGCATGATCAGCTTTACATAATACACAACTTTGGTAATATAGAGGGAATGAGGGGGGTTACAGAGGGGGTGTTTTTTGTCATTTTTTCCAATAAGGGGATGCCCTCCCCATGCCCTGACAATAAGCCAATTGGCAACAAGCCAAATCATAAATCATAACTTGTATGATTTAAAATTTCCCCGAAAATTGTAATCAGCAACTTCGTTTTTCCTTCTAGAATTTCTCCAGAATAAAAGTAGAAGTTTTGAGTTGTCAGTTTTACTAGATGTATGAACATATAAGACAAAACCTCGTTTTTTACGCTTAAACCTAGTTTATTTACAACCATTAATAATGTTTACACAGAAATGTTCATTTTGTCCTTATTTTCCTCACAACGCACAAACTGCTTGCCTACACATAGTTCTGCTTGCTTTGCCTGGAAGTGGGTTTGCGGATGACCTTTCCAGTCTCAGCATCTTTGACAAACATACCTGTACCGAGAGAGTGACACGCTTTCTTTTATATTCTAAATGTCCAGTTTCACAAGCCATGTGTTGTGGTTTTGATGATAAATAAAACATTTATAATCAGAATTGGTTGAAGTGTATGAAACAATAACTACGTCATATTAAATTGTTTTGACCACGAAGTTTGCTTTCAATAGCAGTAAACAGTTCAATGAATTTCCCTGAGATCTCGTGGAATCTGGATTGTCAGTCAAATCTCGCGATAAGTGCGGTTGGCGGCTCTGGGCCCGTCCTTTTCGTATCCACAGAGCTGCTTCTGACATTTGAATGACAAACAGCTTCACACAAGAGCAAAACGATGGCTTCAGCTTTGGAGCAGTTCGTGAATAACGTGCGGCAACTCTCCGCTCAAGGTACAAGCGTTTACACGGCTCGGGAACCCTCCTGAGTCACGATTATATCGGCGAACTAGCTTAATGCTAAAACCCCCGATAGCAGGAGGCGTTAGCTTGACAGCATGCTAGTTAATATGTCAAGCAGTAACACCTTTTATTATAGACGTAACTGGAGATTAAAAGCGAATCATGTTGCTGTTTAAATGCTGCATAATATTTAGACGTAGTCTTTGCTTGAACGGGTCTGGTTTTTTATCCTGGTGCAACGAATGCATGTGTCACGTTAGCTGAGTCATTAGACAAATTAACCAGACTGGATGGATTTTTGCAAAAGTGTCAGTAAACGGGTGTGCTGTGATACGTCTAGATTAAACCTGTCACGTGGTTTCAGACTTTCCTCCACAGTCCTACTAAAACAATAACATTAGGTTACTCAGACAGCTCTGTGGTGAATGTACAGTCACTTTGCTGTTTGTAAACAACAGGCTTTAACTGCATCGAAAGGGACGTGTTTAGCACCACACCGTTGCAGCATCAATAAAATGACACTGTAATTGCATGTGCACATGGCTGTTTTCATATTTTGAGTGTGAATTTAAATGTTTATGTATTCATGTTCCTCTCTGCCCTGTCTATGGTTCACAGGTCAGATGACCCAACTATGTGAACTCATCAATAAAAGTGGGGAGCTTCTGGCCAAGAATCTCTCCCACCTGGATACTGTTCTTGGAGCTTTGGACATTCAGGAGCACTCCCTTGGTGTTTTAGCTGTTCTGTAAGTCAGTGACCTATTAGGGGTCAAGCCCCTATCTGTTAGTTTTCATATTATTATTATTATTAGCTGTCAAGCCCCTAAGTTAGGGCCAGTCCTGAAGGGACAAAGACCCCTATTGTTATCGTTAGTTTTATTCCTCTGTGATAGGCTCCATAGCAGCCTATAGAACGGTATGGTAAATGGTTATGAAATTTGGCTGACAGATGGAGTACAGTCTAAAATGTTGGTGGCACTAGAAGTTTTGAGGTAGAGACTCCGAATTTGCTATGACAACAGTTCAAAAAATTCACTAATGTTTAAAATTATAACTCTTGACTCGTAAGTCCTTGAAACTGAATTCCTGATTCCTGAATTTGATTGCTAAATTTAATTTGATAGCTTGACGTGCTGGCATATAAAATGAAATTTGGGCTGTATTTTTACAGAACTTTTGTTGTTTATATTGGCTTAACTTTGTAGGTGTCATTGCCACCAAATTCTGACAGCCTCAAAAAAATTCTGAATTCTGATTCATTTTATTGCATTTTTAATAAGTGTCTTTAATAAGTGTTTTCTTTAACATTTTTTGCCTCGTGACAATTCAATGCACGCTATCACGTCAGTGATTCCATCATAAAACTTTCCAGCCATTTTGGGTTTTTCTAAATGCCTCCTTTTTTAAACTTCTTTACAAAATTTGGTTTATAGCATCTAGAGATACTTCTGACAAAAAGTAATCAAAAGCTTTTTGATAAACTTGACTGTTATTGAATAATGCGCAAACAAATTTGACAAAAAGCATGTGAAAATAGATGTGAGGCTATATCTTTGCAATGTTTTTGTGTATTGACGCGAAAAGTATGTCATCACAGGCATAACCTGGGTCGCAAGATCTGAAATGGCTTTTTGGTTATGACTTTTGAAAACTTAAAATCATTAGTCTCTTGAGATTCGTTGAGGCATGTCGATGATATCAGATGTTCCATGGTCTGCAATTTGGGCATTGCCCATTGTGTCATATAATGCAATATTCAACAAACGTAGTTGTGTATTGTTGCATAACATTGTATAGAACAGGGACCGGTCATTGTATCAGTTCAAAGCAGGCACATACTGTGCGGTACATAGCGGACTGTAGAGAAACCAAATATATTTTCAGGTCACAGAACAAATTTCAGGAGCATATGGGACAGTTTAGGAGCAGTTTTAAGCCCTGCCTTGAGGCATGCCGAGACAAATGGCCCAGTGTTCCTTGGTCCGCCGTTCAGTAGTTTACACAACACGACATCCTGACAACCTCATCAAAATTTGGTGACAGTGCAATCTATCGGTCTAATCATTTTATTATGTTTTAATGGTTTTCTTGAACTGGGTTCCTCAATTCATTATAAGCGATGTCCAGAAATATTTCCCTTAGGGCCATTGACGGGCTTGACCCCATAATTGCTGCTTGCAGCTGTGTATATTACTTATTTGTAGTGTGAGACAGCAAAATAAAATGAAATAAATGTAGCATTTTATCAGCAATCCCAAATCTAGCCATATAACATTCCTTAGGAAACGTAAAGGACAAATATAATCATTGCAACATTCACAATGTTGCCATATTGTATGTCAGCAGAAAATAACAAGCAGAAAATACTGACGTCGATCTGATTTTTGTTTAAAGATCTCATCGGTTTCATTGTGCCAGTCTGAAAAGATTTTAACTGTGTTGCAGGTTTGTGAAGTTTTCCATGCCCAACGTCCCTGATTTTGAGACCTTGTTTTCCCAAGTCCAGCTCTTTATCAGCACCTGCAACGGAGAGCACATCCGATATGCGACCGACACATGTACGCAAAACACAACAAACTAAACGCATTTGTGCTTTTGATAGCACAGTTTAATCTATTCTTGTCCTCTGTTCTGTTCTTTGTGTTTTTATTATTTTTTCCTCCTTACAGTTGCTGGTCTTTGCCACCAGTTGACAAATGCGCTTGTAGAAAGAAAACAGGCAAGTTTATATTTGCTGTGTGTGGAAGTTAAGTGATTGTTCTCTTTGTAAATGAATAAAGTCACATGAATGTCTTTCCTCCACAGCCATTGCGTGGAATAAGTATACTCAAACAGGCCATAGACAAAATGCAGATGAACACAAACCAGCTTACCTCAGTTCATGCAGACCTGTGTCAGGTGAGTCTGGAAACCAAACAGCTGGATGGCAGTGGTGTGTCTTTGAGATGATTGATTTCTTGTAGCTGACTTCAATGAACTTCAATGTTTGGTCTGTTTTTTTTTATTTTAAAGGGAAAGCTGACCCAAAAATCTATTCCATTATTTACTTGCCTGTCCTTCCAAACCTGTATTACTTTTTGCTCCTGAGGAATATAAAAGATAATATTCTGAACAGTGGCACCTATTGAATTCTGTTGTATGGCCACAAAACCACTGAGACTTGTCTCAAAGTATTCTCTTTTGGATGTACTCACAGTAGGCAGGCTGAACCACACTTGAGCATGTTTGACCCCCAAAGTCTGGTGCCAGACAGTGACAGAGCATGGAACAGCTACTCATCATTACGACGCCAAACACCTTCTTCTGCTGTCTCTGTAATCTTGATATGTGCACTGTAATAATCTTAAAGTGATCTGTACACTTAAGTAATAATCGCTACTTAGCATAAACAACAAATCTGTTAGGTAGTGTATCAGTGAATGTGCTTTTCTTCAAAACAAAACATTTCATAGTTATTGCTAGGCATGCTAACGCTTGGAACCTTAGGTGCAAGTGTGAGTGCAGGCCGGCAGGAGAATGGGGAAGGGGGGCATTCGCGCTTGTGCACAGTACAAGGCAACTGTGTGTGTATGCACATCCTTCGTGTTTCACAGAAGAGAGAAGTCATAGGTGTGGAATAACATGAGGGCTATTCATTGTTGGGTGAAGTATCCCTCAGTTGCCTTGCTATCTACTGGCCAGACAGACAGCTGCCTTTGAAAGCAGCATGCTAACTGAGAGGAGATGCTAACATCTTAAGTGACTAATTTGGGAGACTCTTTATAGGCAGAAGTGCTGTTCACTGTTTATTTCCATTGTTTGATGTTTTTAAGCTAACCTTGCAGAACCCTAAGCATAAAAATAATAGATAAAAATAAATACCACAGATATGAGGGAACATAGTACTTTTAAAATTTGTCAATATTTGTTTTGTCGTCTGCTTATCATCTGCTTGGAATAATTTGTTGCTGGACTACAGGAATATTAATTATTTGTTGTCAGTCAATTATTTGTGTTAAATAGCATGTTTTTGTGTTAATTAATGTTACTTCTGCACATTATGCTAAAATATGGCTCTCAAATACAATACTGAACTTAGTTCCCGTTTTGGTAAATTCGACTTTTTGGCAAGAATACCAGGTGACTTAATCTAGAAGTTTATTAGTCGTCATATACCACAAACACCAGACAACTCATACTTTCTGCAGTGATGTTATTTGAACGTTTGATTTGTTGATGTTTATTATGTAACTAATGATATGGTTTATTTATAGTTATGCCTCTTAGCTAAGTGCTTCAAACCTGCAGTACTGTTCCTGGAGTTGGACATGATGGATATTTGTAAGGAGAATGGCGCGTATGACGCAAAGAACTTTCTATGCTATTACTACTATGGTGGCATGATCTACACGGGTCTGAAGAACTTCGAACGGGCGCTGTATTTTTTTGAACAGGTAGTGTGGAGGTTTTTTTTTTGCTTTGTTTGCTTGAGGTTTTTTGTATCCTTTAACGTATTATTTTTTGCTTGAAACTTTCTTGTAACATACTTTTCTATTCTGTTAGCATTAAGACAGTTCTCTCACCTTCAGGCGATAACCACTCCAGCGATGGCTGTAAGTCACATCATGTTAGAAGCGTACAAGAAATACATCCTGGTCTCTCTTATCCTTCATGGCAAAGTACAGCCGCTACCCAAATACACATCACAGATTGTGGGGCGATTTATCAAGGTGAGCCACGACATAATGTGGCGTTATTTTTTTGACCTAAGTTCAGGAAAGCAATTTAAGCTAATATCGTTTCTGTGTGTGTTTCATGTTCTAAAGCCCCTCAGTAATGCTTACCATGAGCTAGCTCAGGTATACGCCACCAATAACCCAGCAGAGCTCCGCAGTCTGGTCAACAAACACAGCGAGACGTTTACACGAGACAACAACACAGGCCTAGTCAAACAATGCCTGTCATCGCTCTACAAGAAAAACATTCAGAGGCTAACCAAGGTCAGCAGGACAAGCTTTAAAAGAGACTGTGACAGCAATGAGGGGCATATTTCCCTCATTACTGTCGGCCTCTTTAAAAGCTAATTCTTTTCATAACTTGCTTTTTAATTGATATGTTGTCATAATGATTGCATGGTTAATATGCTTTTAACAATGGAGCATAATTACAACGTAATTGTTCATTTTGTCAATCAGAGTGTAATTACAGGCCACGATGCCGTTCGGATTGTTTAAAAGCAAAATAGTATCTATGCTTTTCTGATTGACAGACATTCTTGACGTTATCTTTGCAAGACATGGCAAGTCGGGTTCAGCTCTCCGGCCCTCAAGAAGCGGAGAAGTACGTCCTACATATGGTAGGAAGCCAGTCTGACAATGATATACAGCCTCTTTAATCATGTGTTTATTTTACATCACTGTCCTTTAACTTCCCCTTTAAGAGCCATTTAAACGTTTCACTGAATGTTTCTGACTGACGTCTCTTTCTGATATCTTGGATTCTGTTTGCCTTTGAGGTTTGTTGGTGTTTAAGTTATTCCTCTCGTCTCTCACAGATTGAGGATGGAGAGATTTATGCAAGTATCAACCAGAGAGACGGCATGGTCTGTTTCCATGATAACCCTGAGAAATACAACAACCCTGCGATGCTCCACAAAATTGATCAAGAGGTTATTTCAGTGTTTTTTAAAATAATTGATAACAATGTTTCTTTTCTCCTCTATTTCCTATCCTGTTCCATCAATAACTTAAATGTAAATAGATTATAGAAATACTCAACAGATCATTGGTGCATGTATCTTTGAACAGTTAGAAAGAAACTATAATTTGATTTTCATTTTAACATGCATTCAAATATGCATGCACTACAGGTTTGTTTTCCGTTATATAGTGGCTATTGATCGATAATAAAAGTGTTATCTAATTAAAAAGTGTACCTAATTAATATGTAAACGCATATGATCCTCTGTCTGTTAATAGACGGTGCTTATTCTGTATGTAATTGCAGGAGTGTTGTTTACTGGTTTCTCACTGTTGACTGCTCTAACCCTTATACAGATGCTGAAATGTATAGGGTTGGATGAGAAACTAAAGTCTATGGATCAAGAAATCACTGTAAATCCCCAGTTTGTGCAAAAGGTACAGTCACAGTTTATTTAATACGTTTAAGTATAGTTTTCTAAACAAGGTGTGGAAATATTATACATTGGTAGTCAACGGAGACGATCAGCTTGTGATTTCAGCATCTATTTGTGTCTGTTTAGAGTATGGGAACACAAGAGGATGATGTTGGCAGCAAGACATCAAGCTACTCTTGAGTTTGGATGGATCACTGCTTAGCCCCGCCCCCTTCCTGCATCCCAAAGCTGGAAAACAAAAGTGAAAGTGTGCAAATGAGAGCAAAATACGTTCTGTCGAATCTGGACTATATTGAAGGAAAATATAAAAGTGTGGTATGACCTTTTAGATTTTGTCACAGTGCACCCTAAACAAAAACTCATGTTTGTCAGCGTTTTATTTATAAATACTTGGTTGAAATGCCACTGCATCATTTATGGTCATACAAATAAAGATACTGGACTTCATTGTTCAAAATTACATTTGCATACTTATCATCATTTTAGCAGCGCAGAATGAAACGATTGCTAGCTGGATGTAAACAAAGCAAATAAGATTTAGCAAAATATATAGCCTATTAAATCAAAATAAGGGTTGTTTATAGGCATTAAACTTTTTTTAAAAAGTTAGGTATTTTGTTTTAGTTTGAGTTGGGACAATATCTGCTTCAGTATTTACTAATATTGAGGATCAGCAAACACGCCTCGATAATACATGAGCAGAAATATAAACACTCTACTTCAACACAGCACACAGAAGAGACGTAAATAAATGGTGCATATCAGACTCATGACAACGCTGCTTTTCAATTGTACAACTTCAATGCGGGCAGGCATGTGAACAGTGCTTTTTAATTGAATGACATAACCAACATGACGGAGCAGCTCGAACTGCTAACGCAGCCAATCGCAAACCTTCAAGCGGTGCGTACGTCTCCGCGCAAAGACGAGCGGGTGCGTCAGCCAATCGGTTTGTGCATCTCTGAAACGGGGGGCGGGGGGTTGAACGGAAATGGCAAATAAGACGACCAATCAGATCCACGGACAAAAAGCCGTCTGCCAATCCGCGTTCAATATTGCCAGAATCGCGTCGCCCACGGTGCTCAGTTGAATTCCATTGCCGTCCATAAAAACAGGCGACTTAGAGCAGTTATAGTAGATTTGTGCATGCTGATATATAATCAACGATGCTGTATTTATGAAGCGAGAATATTGAAGAAAAACACATCCGCATGTGTGACACACGCATCTTCGACCTTGTCGTGGTTTGTTGCATTGTCTGCCAAAACGGAACAATTGGTGGATAATTCTCCTCGTGACTTAAGTTGAGCATATTTCACCGCTGAAGTGCATAGAAAGTCGAATGTGGTTTCTGTCATGAGTCCGGCCGGGTGCTCCCATGTGAACGGTTTCAAAGTGGAGAACTGGAAGCAGAATCTGCGGGTTATATACCAGTGCTTTGTGTGGAGTGGCTCTGCCGAAACCAGGAAACGCAAGGTAAATAATACACCGTAGACCAGTGGTGCATTGCATCGGCCCATCCTTTGCCATGCCAAGTCGCATTAGTCTGTCAAACACAAATGGACGTTTATTGCGAAACGTTAACGTGTTTCGTGTATTTATTTTCAAGAAGGCATACGATTCCGGGTCCGTTCTTTATCGCTAGCCTGGGTGCACACAAGTGGATGCATTGGCTGGCCTGCGCACACTACTTATGCATTCGTTGCATTGGACTGGCTGTGGTGATCTGGAAATGTTATTTGGCTGTCATTGTGTTAAATGCGTTAGGCAACTAACGAGCCGTACAACATTCAATTTTGCTATGACAAAAATGGCATCAACTATTGACGAATGCATGGCATTTACGCAACGCTTACTTACCGAGATATTTTTTTGATGCTCATACTACACTTGCCAGGCCTAAAAATCATTGGTTGTCCTATGCTTTAAATGGAGTTTATAGTCGCATGTCTGGGAGGAGGAACAGCTTATGGCATCATCCCCATTTTAATGCTTGCAGTACTGTTTCAGTGATGTTGTTTTAAATGCCTTGCAGCCGCACTGTCTCTTTAGTGTTGAGCATCACGCGGCCCTCGCGCGACAGCAGCATCATTGACGAACAGAAGGATGCAGAGAGGCGTCGATGATGATGGAGGACCGTTTATTCACCAAATAACCCACTTGACCCCTGTCCCTATGAAAAACAAAGGGTTATTGTGAAGGAAACGTGCACCGAGTGCTTCGAAACGAATTTTGACGTGAGCCTTCATGTACGGTTGTATTTCAAATGGTTTCTCATGGGCGGGTGTGATCACAAACCCCCATGTCTGTTCAATTCGAAATCATTATTGTATGGATGTTGTCTGTTAATGGGTCGTTTATATAGGATTTATATAGGACAAACGTAATCATATTACTCCGGATTTGGTTCATTCAGGTTTGAATGACTCATCACAATTTGAGGCCAAGCAAACTGATTTTGAGAAGGATCTGCCCCAATTTTTTCTTCACTCCTTAGTTGTATTGTTCTTTGTTGCACAAATAATCATATTTTTTGGTTCATTACTTGCTGTCTCAGCAAGACCCAAGACCCAGACCCAGGTCTTTGTAATTCGTAGGGTAATCCTCATATGGACCATTTGTTTGTGATTATGGATTGCTGTATGGTCTATGGATCTTTGTATCTAATCAAGTTTCACATCTTTGATGTCATAATGTAACGTTCAGTGTTGTGTGCAGTTCGTTTGATGACAAGCTCACCATGAGGGTTTGTATGGAGACAGTTGGTGAGGTATGCTCGTGGTTGATGTTTGTGATCCGTGACACTAAATATCTGGTGCTTGCAGCAAACTGGAGCTTAGGTTGTATTACACTGTCTGACCAATACAGTTTATAATCGTGTTATCTCACATTTAGGCATGCTCAGATGAGGAATTTGTAAAACAGGAGACTGACAAAGAAACATCTTATGGATGTACACATAAGCCAGGTCACGGATAAGCAGGGACAGACGGCAAAGCAGCCTTTTTGCCGTTTCTGCACTCAATTTTTGTAATAATCTGAGGAATTGTGCAGAATAGCTTTGAAAATAGCCGTGACTATTGTAACTGTGCTTAAAGTCTCTTATTAGATTATCATCCTATCTTGTTATACTTCCCTCTAAAATGTTCCCAAAAAGTCCTTGAATGGCTCATTAATACTGGTCTCCATAAAATGCATTTAATGTTCATGTTAAGACTTAATAATAATTTTTTGTATATAAATTTACATTATTAAGAATATTAATATGGTCTCGTAATGCATTTATTGTGTATTATGATATGGCTTTTCGTGATTTTTACAGGTAATCGACGTTCCCTTAACTCGTCCGTGGTAAGTTGTATTTTAGACATTTCAAATATGCGATCTTACTTGTTCTTACTTTCATTAGAATACTGTAACGGCAAACAGCACAGCCTTCGCCTCAAAAACAAGAGCGCAAGGTGTGTGTGTACTCGTTAATGACAGGCGCTACGTTCCCTGGAAAGTTGTCTACAGATATCTTTAAGTGTGGATTCTGTGCAGGCCTGCACATAACATGAACACCGATCATAACCCATGCGCCCATTTAAAAAAAAAATGTACCGCTTGAGAACTTCTTGGTCCAGAGCCCTCTGGGGTACAGTTGGGCAAGGGGCTGGACTCGCCTCACATCTGCCCTTACCTGATGTTTCTAAGAAGGGACATTAGGGATATGAGGAGCTTATTAGATGCTAGAGAGGAATTTTGTGCTGCTTCCAGTACTGCTGTTGTTGAGCCTGTCTCCATGCTGCAGAACAACAGATAAGTAATGAAGGACTTTGGGTGATTTGTGCACTAATGCAAGGTCTCAACATCAGACGACACATCCACAGACCAATTACAATCTCATCACTGACTGTCTGATGTGTGTTTTACGCAAAACTGATAGCATTTGAGAAACCAGCAAGCTCCAGTCTGATTGTCTGACTGCAACACAACTTGCCAGAGCACATGTTTTTGTCAGTCAGGAGGGAAACAAAGTTACGTTTATGTTGCTTTCAGAAACCAAACTGGTACCTTGTTGATCAAGTCTGGCTACATGAGATGAAGAAATCCAAGGATTGTCCCTTACCATTAGTAAATTCATAGAGGACTACATGTTTAGTTGGTAAATTTATAGAGATTACCTGCGTGGTTAGTTTGGGTGGGTAGATGCCATTTTACAGCATTATATCCAATGCTGTAGTTTTCTAAGTTGGCTTTGTGAGTAATGTTTGTAGTTTTGTCAGATTACACCATTAAACATTAACGAGTACGCTTTGCAAACCCAGTATTTTAGTTTTTTTAATTAGTGAATTTTTGTGTCCAACATTCTTGTCACCTGCTATAAAATATGGGACCTGTAATAGCAAGTGATTGATTAAAAAAAGAGACCTTGCTTCTATGCGGTCACAATCTTGGTCCATCCAAGCTGTTCTGATGTTCCAGGCTGCCACTTTGCGACTACAGCGATGACATCAGGATGTTTGCATTCAAACGCGCACCTATTTCCGCAGAGAACCTGCTGCAGTGGGTCGCCTTTGCTATGGTTACCACAATTAGGGGAAGTGCAAAGATGCAGAGAGAGGGAGAAGGTGAGAAAACAAACATATTGACCACGAAAGCCACGCTAATGAAGACGCGAAAGACACCCTAGCCATTCAAAACACTCAAGTGTGAGGACATGAATGAACGAATGAAGCATGGTACACGTGGAGATCTTTGTGTTTGCTCCCAAATATGTTAAGCACTGATACCTCCCGACCAGGCTTTATAAATTTTAGCCTGGGCATGCGAAAGCTAGCTAACAGATCATTTGCTTCCTATGCAGCGCAGCCTGTGGGTGTTTTTGGATATTTATTTTATATCCTTGTACATTCTCTTCCTGTCCACACCTGGTAGTAACATCTGTCTACAGTGATACTAATTGACATTCTATGCGCCGTTTGTTAATGTTTACAAACGCGTCACTAGTAGCATTAGTCTCATGCCAAGAAAATTGGCTTTCTTTGAAAAATTGCAAGACGATCAGTCATACGAAGTTAAGCTCAGTCATGACAGTGATTAACACCATCATGCAAACATGCTTGGCCAATTACTAACATAGTCTTCATTAACCATTAAAAACTGTTTTTATAGGGTGGTTGTACCACATCTATCCTTCGTATAATGGGCTCCCAACTCGGTATCAGTAATTAATTCCACCATGGCCCATTTGTCATATTGATACATGCCTTGGAAAGATGTGCATTAAATATACACAGTCCCGCACCCTCAGCCTGGCTCTCTTGAGCTTCGACGGATATTTACGGGGGAGGTGCGTGTTGACCAACGGCGCTCTACGACAGCCCACCAGAGAGTTTGTCGAGTCACGTGGGACGTTTTAATTCATGGAGGCAGAAGTAGTAGCGATGAAAGTAGCTCTCAGCTGATCTAATTTATTTAGCCTCTAGCCAGCTTGTCACACTCAAGGCAGCTCAGAAGCATCATATTCTGCACCCGCATGCGTTTCAACTGTCATCCATCCTTTATCATCGGTCCCCCCTCCCCCCCTCTGTCTTTTTCCTTTTCTCTCTCTCTCATTTCTCTTTTATGTGTCTTGCTTCCCTTGATTCTTCTCATCGCCCACATGCCTCCTACCAGACTTGTGATCATGGAAACACAGCAGCAAGCCAATGATTGGATGTTTGGTTGCTGCGGAAACTGTGACAACCAATATGATTGGCAATGCGGTATTATTGACCCTTCGGGGTCAAGTATCTGGCATCCACTGTCCCTCTTGGTTTGTTTT
>JAZGTJ010012088.1:0-16215 GCA_036877575.1 Botia almorhae
GCCGATACGGGAGGCGAGGCGGTGCGGGCGAGCAGTTGGATCGGCACGATACGGAGACCACCAGGCCGGAGGGAGACAGGAGAGCGAGCAGACCCGACAGCAGTGGACTCCAGGACGGAGGACAACAGGTAAGTGATCCGGGGATAACTGGGGAAACAAAAAACACAAGACAAACCCAAGTAGCTGGAGCAATGGCACAAGACAGGACAAAAACACAGATCTAAATAAACTAAGCGCCAGCTCAGGCAGGAAAAAACAAAAGAATACAAGAACGCTGGCGCTTCTAAACTAATCCAAAAAAAGGGGAAAAAAAATGAAAACAAAACAAAACCAAGCAAGACAGAAAAAGCTAAACTAACTAAACTAAACCGGAAGCGAATTAGTTCGCGCAACCGGCAGAGCAGCAGGTCAGGAAACGGCAACAAGCACGACGATCTGACAAAGACAGCACACAGCGGGAAGAGCTATAAAGGGAATTAAATCAGCGTGATTACAGGTGAGTGTGATGAGACTAACAAGACACAGCTGTAAGTGATAACAAGAGGGAGGGGTGACGCAGACACCGAAGCACGCGGCGAGCTGTCAAAACACCGCGAGCTCCGACAGATAACAATACAAACCCGATTGATCAAACCGGAGTCCTGAAAACAAGCTAAACATGAGGCAGTAAGAATAGATAGTGATTTGAATATGACAAACATGATGGAAGGACAGAGAGAAGCTAGTGAGCAAGAGAAACAAGATTGGAAAGCTAAATATGGACAGCAGTCTGATGAGCATTTGTGGACAACAATACAGGGCTAAGTAATTATACCAGAAAGTCCTTTTGACCTTAGATTTTGTAGACATGATAACACCAGTAAAAGGGAAAAGGTATTTGTTGGTCATAGTAGATAGATTCTCAAGATGGGTTGAAGGCTTTGCTGTTGGACAGGAAAGTGGAGAGGCAGTGGTCAGCTTTGACTAAAGATATTATACCTAGGTTTGGGATAACTAATATAATCCAGTGTGACAATGGTCCAGGGTTTGTGGCAAATGTAGTGAGAAGGACTTGTGAGAAGCTTCAAATACAGGTCAAGTGTAGTGCTGTTTACCACCTGCAGTCACAAGGTTGTGTTGAGCGGAGGAATCAAACGTTAAAAGGAAAGCTTTTTTTAAAAATCGGTGCACAAACCGGTTTAAATTGGGTATCAGCGCTACCAAATTCTTTAATGAGTATAAGTAATAGTACAAACAGAGACATCAAATTGACACCTCATGAAATGGTCTTCCCGTAACCATTAAGATGAATGTATAGAGGGGATAGAGGATACATGGAAGTTGAAGATGTAGATAAATTAAAGAGTGAAATGTGTAAATATGTGTGTATGTTAACCAAAAATCATTCCAGTATTTTACAGACAGAAACTAGACCGAGACTGTCACCCGAGGAGGCGAGCTATGAAGGACCAATTAAAGTGGGTGATAAAGTATACATCAAAGTATACAAGAGAAAGTGGGATGAGCCCAGGAGAGAGGGTTCCTATAAAGTAACTCATGCCACTCCCACTTCGGTAATTGTCAAAGGCTCACAGTTCTGGTATCACACAACACACTGCACCCAACTCAAAGAGAATTTGAAAAATCCAATACAAAAAAGGAAATCTTTTTGACAGCCCACCTGAGGAAGCTCTAGAACACTGTATAAGTAAAGTCTGTAAATAGGGAGCTGGAATTGCAAAACAATTTAGAGACAAATACGATGTGAAAGATATCATTTGTCAACAAAAGGGGGTAGGTGAGTGTGCTGTGATAGAAACATAGGGAAGATACATTTATAACTTGATAACAAAAGATTTAACTAGGGACTTACAAACATATGAGGATTTAAGAAAAAGTGTTAAATGCATGAAACAACATTGTATTGAAAACGGGGTGGATAGATTAGCTATTCCTAAACTTGGGTGTGGGTTAAATAAACTGGATTGGTTAAAGGTGGAAACCATTCTAAAACAGATCTTCAAGGGAGTAAGAATTGTGATTACTGTGTACGAACTACAAGCCTAAGACAATGAGGCTTGTGATGATTATTATTGTGTTGCTTGGTAACACTAGGTGATACTGAGATAATTTTTGAGAAGTTAGTATTGAACATAACTGAAGGGGAACAGGAAGTTATACAATTTGACTTATGTGACATAATTGATTGTGGAGGAGAGCCTTAAAAATGGAGAGACTATGATGTGTATGGCTGTTTGTGGCCCTCATCAGTAACCTTGCCAACAGGACCGTGGTGTCACACCTGGCACGATGTACAATGGTGAACAAAACCAGTGTTTAGACCCACCGATTGAAACCCGTTAACACATAAAATATCATTACTAAGAAACCACACCATAATTGGTAAGATGACAAACCCATTGATCTTAAGTATGAAACAACTTCCCAAGGGAACAATGTATGTGACTTTAGGAGTTGACATAAGTGGAACAGACCCCTTGGGTTTGATAAGAGAAAATGTTAACAGAAAAGACACGCTTACTCTAACTCCAGGACCATATGAAGGAGCATTAGGGGCCAGTAAAGTTGTGAATGGAACTGTGTGTTTGGTACAACTCTTTACTAACATAAATATGAGTGGTTGTGAGAAAGATGAAAAGCTACATGTCAATTCCACCAAAATGTCAATTCCACCAAATGTGTAATAAATTTAAAGAGACATAAAAGATCATTACCAGTGTACATAGATGCTATAGCAGTACCTAGACGAGTGCCCAATGAGTTCAAGGCAAGAAAGCAAATTTTAGCTGGATTTGAATCTATCCTCTTTTGGTGGTCAACAGTTAATAAAAAATATAGATTGGATCAATTACCTATATTACAACCAACAAAGGTTTGTTAATTACTCAGTCCAAGCTATTGAGGGAATTTGGGACCAATTGGATAAAACCTCCATCATGACAGAATGGCATTGGATACCATTGGATGTTACTGGCAAAAGAGTTTGATGTCTGTGCTATGGTAGGCCCAGCTTGTTGTACTTTTATACCAAATAACACTGCACCGGACGGGAGCATATCCAAAGCATTAGATGGGTTAAAAACACTCTGTGTTACACCTGGCTCAATGATGTAACATTAAGGGAGACGACACGGCGAAATAAAGTTAAACATAATATTTATTATAACAAAATTACAATTAACAATCAAAACATCAGTATCAGTACAATCAGTGTGAAAAGCGAATAAATGGATGCAGTAAGTGTTGTCAGTGGTCGTAAATGGATGCAAAAACATAATGCCACAAATTGGAGCGCAGCTCTGGCCAACTGCCCAAAGAACAGCGGCGCCTATGAACTCTCGCACGATGTTTAAATAAGAGCGATGACGACCATCAGGTGCGCTGAAATCACGCCCCAATCTCAAACCTAAAAAGAAACGAAAACACCCCAAAACAACGCAGTCCTAACACTCAGGCATTGATAATCCTCTGTCTAAAAAGGTGCTTGCTTTTAAAATTTTACTTATATATTTTAATTAAGGTTATTAATAATACATTTTACTTACATATCTTATAAATATTGATATGGTTTTTCAGGTTTTAAATGTCTTTTAAGGTTTTTATTATGCATTAAGGTTTTTTAGGGTTTTTAACATCTCCATTTCTCAAACCAAGGTTTAAAAGGTTTTAATGTTTAATGTTTTTAAGGTTTTCAAAAATGTTTGATCACTGTTTTCTTGATGTGATGATGGGTGACTGGAATCCAGATGAACTATGGATTCTGGGGGAGGAAGTAACATGGGTTGATTGAACATGGTATTTTAAAGTGTATCATTTTAAGGTGAAGATTAGAAATCTTCAAAAGGGGGAAATGAGGTGAAATTTAATCATGTTATTCATAATATATTGTATATACTGTATTATTTCAAAATCTGCTTAGCTTGGAAACAACTTCTAACAAGGTCAGATAAGATAGAGACAGACATCCTGCACCTGTGCATGGGAGTGTGCTTGTCAGACAATATATTAACTTCATCAACTTTATCACTCTAAATTCCTATGCTAATTTCGAGGTTTCAAGGTCTTTTCTGGCGCACATACAAAGCAACTATTTCTAGCTGTCTCTACGCGAATCAAGGCTATTGGGGCCTCAGAGCACATGTCTTAGGAGAATAAAAGACAGGGATAGATAGCAAGGGTTGCAAATTTTCTTTGCATGCAACTGATGTGACAGTGTCACTGTTTTGCTGTGCAGTAACACTTTAATAAAATATTTTTTGTTAAACTTTTACTCTGCTCATTTTTATCCCTTTTCCATTTGATGTTTGTTTCAAGGATATGGTTTCTTGACTCCCTCTCCATGTGGCACTGATACCCAAAATTTCCCCTCTGCCTCACCTCTGCCTCTCACTCTCCCCCTCCCTCTAGGTTTAGATCATTGGAGCATAGTGCACAGGTGTAACATACAGTGTGATGTCATTGATTTTCCATTTTATGCTTGGTATCATTTTAAAGGGTTATGATGTGATGGGTACAAAGGTCTTATTTCTATTATTATGGGATATTATGTTGTAAGGGGTTGGATCATGTTGCGCCAACTTTCCCAGCAGGGTGCCCCTTCAGGACACAAGAACCTTACCAGAACAAACTCTGAATTGACCATAGACTCAGGGAAGCATTCTGTAGACCAGAACTTCCACACAATTACAGCATGTGTATATCAATTGCTAGGTATGATTTAGACTCTGAGACTTAAACGTTTGTATTCTGTTGATAATTTAATGATGGAATTTAAATTAATATTTTGTCTTTTATTGCTTTCAATTAGTCTTAAGTTTAACCTGCCTGGCATAATAAATTGTTCATTTTAACTTATCTGAAGTTCATCAGAAATTGTTATTACGGGTAGATTAAAATAAGTCTGATGTTACAGCAAAATAGGTATGTCAGGATAAGATCATAGTGAGATCTTGTAGTTAAATGAAGCAGAGAGATATGCCCAAATGACAGAGGACATCATTACCTGTCAGTCAAAATCATGACACAAAATCACTGGGTTTGCAGCATGTCAGTCGCACAGGATTAGTTTTGAGGATGTTATTGTCAGTGTTTATTTTCTTTTGGAGAGGATAAGTGATATATAGAAATAGTTAAGATGAGTGTGTCTACTGCATGCTGTCGACACAGTGTGGCACTGCCAGGCTGCAGCTGGATAGTATTGTGGGACAGAGGTGACATCCCTTACACACAATTTATTACTTTATGCATGTAATTATGCAGAAAACACTAAACATATTACATTAAAAGAAGACATATTATAAGCAGAGGGGGATCCTGTACGCATCAGTGATCATTTGCGATTGCATGTTAGTGCGAACTTGTAAATTGATGTTTTAACTTGCCTGGCATAATAAATTGCTATTCTTGATATATTTAAAGTTCCTAAGAAATTGTTATTACTGGTAAATTAGAAGGAGTTTAATGTTAAATAAGTATGTCAGGATAAGATTATACTGGGGACTTGTAGTTGAAAGGAGCAGATAGCGCATAAATTAAGATCTCCAGGTTTCTTAGCAAGTTGCATGATTGTGTCTACAGATAACTGTTATTTGATCTGAGCAAGCATAGGGCGGCCAGATTTAATAATATTAGTTTACCTGCAACCTCTGACTAAGATCAGACTGACCGTTTTGTGATTGTGAGATCCGTGCATACAGGACCGGCATGAGAATCTGTGCGATGTTGGGTCCTAAGGGTAAGAGTATGGGAATTTACAAATAATCAAACCTTATATTATGATCAATAGATAATTTGGATCCACTAACCTAAATTACAAGTCAGATTGGAAATAACCACAGAGTAATTCAAACTAAATTGTAATAAATTACTTTCACAAATATTCTAAGGAAAGGCAGAACACATGAGATACCTTTACCCACACCATTGGATTCCTTCGCCGGGCCAGTGGGTGGTCCTTACTCTGGAAGTTTCTAGTCTGCTTACTAGAGATGACATGGTACCACTTTTATGTCTGATACTTTTTATAGCAATTCCTTATTCCCACAAGTCTGGCAAGAATTCTAGTCCAATAGTCATTTGTTTAAGCCTTCCAGCTGACATCCACCTATGAAAGGTGTGACCTCACAAAAGAGGACAGAGTTTTAAGACAATAAAGGATGTTTATTATGTAATGACATATCATAACGTGTATTATTTATTAGTCCAATTTTTCCACCTCTTTAAAAAAAACACAGTAGTACTTTGATATTCTGTAATATACTTTATTGAACCATGTACTGTACACACACACAATCCTGTAGTACTATAGAATACAGTATATCAAAGTATCATATTATCATGTTAATATTTTTGTAATATTTATTATTAAATGTATAAAATCTATTTACTTCATTTTAAACAATTCTATGAGAAAAAGGCTGGAAAAGTAAGACAGATGTGTATTTAATAAAATATTTTATACTGAAAGTGGGTTTGTGGATGTCAGAATAATAAAAATACACCAAAAACATTGTATTTTTTATACAACAGGTACAACAGACTTGCAAAATATATTCATCCTTTCATTACTGATTTTTTGTCATCTTATATGCTTCTTGTGTTTTTAAAGTAAAGAAAATGGCTTCTTATTTAACACATATAATAAACCATGCTATAAACACTATTATAATTATTTTATTGTAGTGAGAGGAACTATATAATAATAAGCGAAGTATGAATTGTCCAATCACATAGTTTGGTGGGTATATATACAGTATATGAGGGAATTGTTGTGTGTTCGATCACCGGTTGTGCGTCACTGCCTGAGGTTTGCCAGTTCCGCGTTTGCCCCTTCCGCTCCCACAGGTATGGGTTGTTTGGCTAACCCATTAGCATCATGATGTGTGGCTTGCGATAATCCATTTAGTGTATTTGATTTATAGTTTCATTATGGAGAGCATCAGTTGCGGTTCCTTGTACGGCGGCTGTTCTCTCTCGCTGCCTTAAAGTTCTCCCTCTGTAATCCCGTGCGGGATCGGCGCTTTGATGTCCTTTCATGTTTGCGGCTGCATGTGAGTGGATGCGTAGGAATGATCATAACGAGAAGGTATGTAGAACAATTAATGTTGCGGCAGATTCCTTTTTTATGTGACAAGTAATTTAATGTTATCTCTTTGGAAGAATAGCTTGATCTGGGTCCATTGCACGTAACAGAGCCTGCAGGGTGACATTGGTTGATGCTGCTGTTTTGTCGGCGTGATTTCCTGGATGCTACACTGGTCCTCCGATGTTTAGCTGTACCATTTTTTTTGGTTTCTTTATTGATCCTGTCCCAACGACTATTCGTTGTTCATTCTGGTTGTGGAAGTGGTTTAATTGTTTTGTTTTACGTTTGTGTGTGTAAATAATTTTTGATAAAGTATTTGTCAGTTGTCTTGTTTATTCTAAGTTGTATTTCAGTTTGTATTTTTGCTGCTTTTGCTTTATTTGTAAAGCTTATTTAACTTTGTTGGTCTTGCTTAGCAGCATTTAATTTTGTTTTGTTGTTTGTTTTTTTTCCTTTTGTGTAAGAGTTAGTTTGTTATCATTTCTTGGGTTTGTTTATTGATTGTTTGTTAATTGTGTTGCAGGATCGAGGCTTCCGGACAGGCTACTAGTCAGCCCTCGTGTGTGGTGGTGGGGGGATTCGAACACGGAGTGCAGTGTGTTCACATTTGTGCGCGTGCATGCGTGTGTGTGCGCGCTGTGACCTGTGCACCGGGTGGTAAGATTTTTGAGACATAGCGATTACTTTTAGTAATTAGATTACCTGTCTTTGGTAAGCCTCGGTCTTATTGTTTTTATTTGTTTTCAACTGTCTTCCATGTCATTACAGCTTGGCTCCTGTGTCTTTTATTGACTTTTAGGATTTATACTTTGTAAAATAAACTTTGTACTTTTGGTATCCACGTCTCAACTCCTTTCTTCGAAACTAAGTTCCTGTGTGTCCTTTTTTTAATGAACTATTTATATTTAGTGAGATTTCCCTGTTAACAGGGTGGCGTAGTCTGCATATGTCGAGTTATCGATTATAGGTGCCTGCTACATTATCATATGCAATAACCATCATTTTATAAACCATAGCACACTTTATTATCTAGAATGCTCTAATTTTCCTTGGGCAAACCCCATGGTAATAAACTGTATGACCGTGAGTTGCTTTGTATAATCTGCCAAATGTATACATGAAAAATAAATGCAAACTTATTTACCTTTACATGGTTATTTCAACCTTCTTTTAGGGATATAAACATTTATTTTATGTGTGTAATAATACTCTTGTGTAATCATAAGTTTGATAACTATGTTTGTGGAAATATATGCATAACATTCAACACAAAAGGAACAAAAGTTGTAGCTCTGTCTGGGGTGCAAAGCTCAACTGCACTTCAAATGTAGTCACATGGTGCATATGAGTCAACACTGTTTCAGGTGAGATTTCTCCTGTACGGGGGAGATAATCATGGTATCAGAGGCCTTATCACAGCAGTAGAGGTAAAAAAATGGAAAGAGTTTCTCGTTAAATGAGTCCATAAAGGTGTAGATGTGACTCCTGGTTTGTACGTCATAGAATGACACCTGTCCTTCTTCATAATCTACGTACACGCCCACTTTTTCCAGCTTGTGTTCAATGGATAGCAGGAGGGGGGGTGAGGAAGAAATTCGATACTCTTGACCTTTCTTCATAGCTAGAGCCCAGTAGCCATGAGTTGTGCTGACTGAAATCCTGCCCTTTCTGTTGACGGATGCACGGGCCACACCCAGGTACCAGTCATCCTTTTCACCGACCTGGACCTCCCAATACCGGCGGCCGGAGGAGAACCCCTCACGCCCGAGAACGATGACCACTGTGTCAAAGCGCTCAGGGGTGTCAGGCAGGTCTTGCCATGACCCCAGGTGATGCAGCTGACGGCCATCCTCAGAAAGCTGCAACCAGGGGTTAGCTGTGTCTGGGTCAAAGGTTACATCAACTATACAGGGATACAAAAGAGAGACCATTTGCTGAATGCAAACAAATTCAAAAGTATTTATGAAGTGACTATAAATTACAGTGTAAAGTGTACTTTATTACCTTGCACAAACAACATTACCTGAGTACTTCTGAATCCTCCTCAGCTCTGTTTACAACAAAAATAAATTGTGATAATTAAAACGACACCAATAAACACATGTAAAATGTGAGTAACAGAAAAAACTTTAAACGTTTAACTAGAATAGCAAATGACAGTTGCTCATGTCAACATATGTTTTTAAAAAAATATGCAAGAGAAAAGGCTTTGCACAGTTAGACATAGACAAAGCAAAATGCATTTTCATGTATGGTAAAAACAATAATTTTCAGGGTTTAAGTGCTTTAATACCTTTGACTGCATGTGCAAATAGATATGTAGTTTCATTATGTATTCCTTTGCAATAAACATCTATACAGAGAACTGTTATTTACTTTTCTTTTATTCTTCAAATGAAGTTCTGTGCATTTGTACACTGATGTCCTTGTACACAAGGACTCCTGTGATCCCCTTTACTGGACTACAGACAGAACTACAGCCTTCATTTAAAACTGCTGTTATCTCCTCTTTCATTAAACATGTTCATTAAACTTAACACGCTACCTCAGAATGTCCTGTCTTCCAAAAACATTTAAATCCAAATACGGCAGACCTGTTTTAAACTGTATAAGGAATCAGGATCAGCCTAATTCCTAAATGCAGAATTAATAAAGCAACTGACTGCTACATCCTACAAGCTGCTTTGAGTTTACAAGAGAAAAATTAAAACCTTCTGATTTTGTACGTTTGCCCACTGACAGAAATGATCGGTCTATAATTTTAACAGTAAGTTTATTTTAACAGTGAGAGACATAAAAACAAGAAAAATCCAGAAAACACCTTTAAAAAAGTTATGAATGTATTTGCATTTTAATGAGTAAAATAAGTATTTGACCCCTTTGCAAAACATAAGTACTTGGCGGGAAAACCCTTGTTGGCAATCACAGAGGTCAGACGTTTCTTGTAGTTGGCCACCAGGTTTGCAAATATCTCAGGAGGGATTTTGTCCCACTCCTCTTTGCAGATCCTCACCAAGTCATTAAGGTTTCGAGGCTGACATTTGGCAACTCGAACCTTCAGCTCCCTCCACAGATTTTCTATGAGATTAAGGTTTGGAGACTGGTTAGGCCATACCAGCACCTTCACATGCTTCTTCTTGAGCCACTTCTTTGTTGCCTTGGTCATGTTTTGGGCCATTGTCATGCTGGAATACCCATCCACGAGCCATTTTCAATGCCCTTGCTGAGGGAAGGAGGTTAGCACCCAAGATTTGATGGTACATGGCCCTGTCCACCATCCCTTTGATGCATTGCATCAGTGTCCTGTCCCCTTAGCAGGAAAACACTCCCAAACCATAATGTTTCCACGTCCGTGTTTTACGGTGGGGATGGTGTTCTTGGAGTCATAGGCATTCCTCCTCCTCCAAACACAATTTGATTCACAATTCGATTTTGAATCTCATCTGACCACAACACTTTCACCCAGTTCTCCTCTGAATAATTTAGATGTTCATTGACAAACTTCAGATAGGCCTGTACATGTGCTTTCTTGAGCAGGGGGACTGAGCAGGGGGTGCTGCAGGATTTCAGTCCTTCTCGGCATAGTGTCTTACCCATTGTTTTCTTAGTGACTATGGTCCCATCTGCCTTGAGATCATTGACAAGATCCTTTCGTGTAGTTCTAGGCTGATTCCTCACCATTCTCATGATCATTGAAACTCCATGAGGTGAGATCTTGCATGGAGCCCCAGACTGAGGAAGATTGACAGTTATGTTTTTTTGTTTCTTCCATTTGCAAATAATCACACCAACTGTTGTCACCTTCTCACCAAGCTGCTTGGCGATGATCTTGTAGCCCATTCCAGCCTTGTGTAGGTCTACAATCTTGTCCCTGACATCCTTGGACAGCTCTTTGGTCTTGGCCATGGTGAAGAGTTAGGAATCTGTGGACAGTTGTCTTTTATACAGGTAACAAGCTGAGATTAGAAGCACTCCCTTTACAAGAGTGCTCCTAATCTCAGTTTGTTACCTGTTTAAAAGACACATGGAAGCCAGACATTGTGCTGATTGATAGGGGATAAAATACTTATTTCACTTATTTAAGGTACTTATTAAAATTATAGACTGATAATTTCTTTGTCAATGGGCAAATGTACAAAATCAGCAGGGATCAAATCATTTTTCCCTCACTGTAATACAATTAAACAATAAATAATATAATATAATATAATATATTAATATATGCAGCAATAAAAGTAGTTTTGTCAATGTACAGAAAGCTTTTTGCACAGATATGTTATTTACAATATTATTTACAGATGTACATGATGTTATGATTTAACACATGATATTATGATTTAAATAGATATACATTATTTAACAAGCCTTTGAGCATGTTAAACAGAAATGAAGATGACATCTTTCAATAATTCTGGCAATTTATAAATTTAACATTTAAAAACGCAGTTGTGCCACCCTACTGCCATGCTTCTTTTAAATCACAATTTATGAGCTCACCTAGTTTTGTGGTCTTCTGATGCTTCATTTAGGAAATAATAGATGCATTGGTAAACTTGTCATTTTCTAAACGACCCTTATAGCGTTCAAAATTTGTTCAACATTTTTTAAATAATTTAAACCACAGATGGGTCTCCTACATATGTGTACAAAGTATTGTGTTTATATCTCATTTCATTCCCAAGAAACTCCAGAGAACCGTACTGCACTGGTTCGGTTCTGATCAAGTGAAAAACCTAGAACTAGTGTGCTACTCAATATTAAGGTATAAGACACTTGTTGATATGACAAACAGTGTAGGAATTATGAGCATGTGTTTTGGATCGCTGTAGCACCCCCTATTGGCCAACTGGGGTCATACTTTGTCAACCTCTCCCCAAAATTGAGACCTACTGGCTGATCAAGTTTAAGAGTCCAGAGAATTGTACTCCACTTTATTGAGGTTAAGTGAAAAACCTAGGACAAATCTGTAAAATTTGTTTTTCAAATAACCCCAAATTTTTAAAGTGATTCTAGGGACAAGATTGTTCAGAATTAGGAGATCTAACAAATGATATTGATATTTTGTCTGTTTGTCATGGAATGCAATTAAAAACCAAGATAGCATCCCCTGGTGGCTGATTTCCTTAAAAAATCTCACAGACCATTGGGGTCATGAGTTAAACATGTCTATGGAGTTTCTTTCCAGTTGGCCTTCCTAACCTTGTCTAATAGTTGCTCAAAATGCATTGGTCGATGACAGCCATGTTTTTCAAGAATCGAATGTCCACATATATAATCATGACTCATTGGACACAGACACTACATGCCAATTTTCCAGTCTATTGAGCTAACTTTGGAATAGTTATAATCATTTTGTGTTTTTTTCCACATTATAGCTCCACCAGTTTTTTTACATGACCACAAATCAGTCCTACATATGTGTACCATGTTTGGTAAAGATATCTCATTCCCTTTCTGTGTTATAGCCGTGTAACCAAAAAGTAGCCCCACCCACTTTGAACGATTCGCATTCTGTCATGAACATGAACATAAATTTCCACTTTTTGTGTTATTTTGATTCAGATTCCAGAGAATATTTTAGCACTGGTTTGGTTCCAAAACCTAGGACTTGTTCGCATTAGTAGGCTTTGCGAAAATTTCAAAATGGCAGAAACAAATATTATGGCAAAAATGAAGATATACATTTTGCTCATCCTAAACCAAGGATTAATAAGAATAATCTTAACAAAAAGAACAAGGTTTCACACTGGATCCCCTAATAAAAATCTTAGGGTTCAAGGTACAATAGGGTTTCAACACCAAATATGGACAGGAAATTTATTAATTTTCTGGCTAATGGCAGATGTGGCAAAACTAAATGTTGCATATCATTCACAAAGCATCATTCACAAGTATCATTCAAAATAAGAACAGACACTAAAAGTGCTAATCATGGAGTTCTTACCCATTTCTATCAGCTTGTCTGTTTCTTCAGTAAGTGTCTCGTCCAGTCTTAGCATGGCTCTTCTGATGTTCCCCACACACTGATCTGCCTGCACACAGGTCTCAGACCAGTCCTTAGTTTGTGGATGAGACATCAACGCTGTGAAGTTCTGGACGGAAAGTGGGAATACATTAAAGCAACTGTGACACATCAAACAGGGATTAAAGTAAAATGAAACATGTAATTGTTTGAGCACTCCTAACTCCTCTATTCATTTATTTTTAATATTTTTCTTCTTTTGTTTCTGGTCATCTAAAACATGTTGGTCCTGCGCTGAGGAGCTGAGACCTGACTGTCAGCAGTCAGTTCAGGGTTGTGGCAGGAGGGACACAACGTCTCATTCACTTCATCATGGAATGGAGGTTTCATATGTAACTGAGCTGTTCCATTTTTGTCTCACTCAACATACTGATGTACTGACACTAGGGGTCCTTAAACTACACCCATAAAACATAGTGTGCCTGAGCAAGTACTCACAGAATCCATAACCTTTAACGAACTGAAAGTGAGATGCTAACGTACCAATGGGATGGCATTATAAAACTTCTACGAGGTCATGGCAGAAATACTGCTGCTCAGATGTGTTGGAATAGTGAACTTCTCATTTAAGAAAATACTGTGGAGACCATAACCTATCTAAAGGGAGATTATATGTAAAAATAGATGGACTTCAGGGAAGCACCACATTAAATTAGACCTGCAAGTGGGGGACTACTGTAGGGAGAACAACCCAGATTATAGGCCATGACATATATTGTCTAGGGGAAGACACAAGTTTACCTTTAGAGAAACCATATTGTGGAAACTACTCATATGGAATTATCAATGGAAATCAATACATATGGAATATGATCATCTGTAAGCAAGTTAACCAGCTGGGTAGCCACGAATGGCAGAACCCCTCAGCCGGGCTCCAGGCAGATAATGTGCCAACGTCCAGGGTTCACCAGTAGGGAATTCACATGGTATAAAGAGCCACCCTTGGATTGGTAAAACAAAAGAATGGCATCCACAATCCAATGGGATAACCCCACTTCTGCTGGCCTCCAAAGCAGTCAAAGAGCTGCAGATCTTCTGAACTCGGTCCAGATAAATACACAATTGCATCCTGAACACAAAAGGTATAGGAGGGGCTAGGTCCTACTCCAACTGTGAAAAAGCCTGCAGGTTCACCACTTGGCCCAGACGAGGCCTCAGAATGTTAGAAAATCCTGGTCCAAACTGGAGGAATTTATAGGACACAGACAGTGCCTGCAGATCCCCAACCATCTTCATAGAAGGAGGGCCAGTCAGGAGGGCCATCTTCTGAGAGCTCAACTAAGCTCAACTCACTTCAAGGACTCAATGGAGGATTCCTAGAGGCCACAAGGACCAAGGAGAGGTCCCAAGAGGGTATTAGGTGCGTCCTTGGAGGTTTCAACCTCCTAGCGCCTCTGAGGAATCAGATTGTCAGATAGTGCCTTCCTAAGGATTTCCCATGCAGCTGCCTGCCATCAAAAGTGGTAAGGATGGACAAGCTCACGAACCATGTAAGGGCAGAGAAAGGTGCCTTTCAAGATTTTGTGAGCTCATTGTGCACTTCCAGGAAGAAAAAGACCGGAAGACGCGTGGCTGAGAGTTTCATCCCGAACCCAGGAACCAATCACCCAGTGGCTCTAAAGAAATATTTTAATCAATGGTGTCCAGTGCAGAGATTGGCATGCAAATCCCACCTGCCAATTCATATTGGCGCTTATTTTTAAGGCCAATTTTCATTTTCTTTCAAACGGTCTCCCAAGGTCAAACCCCTAGTGTGACTAAAGGGAACTATGTCTCCTCAGATTATTTGGGTCATAGAGCGGAATAATAGCTGATGCTCCATTTAGTGTGTCTTTGACAGCATGAGCAGTTTTGGGTAAAATTATAAAAAACGTCCCTATACCTTTGGACATCCTTGGCTTAAATGTGTGACCATATGCCTTTAGATTTCTTAGGCCAAACAGAATACAGTGACGTCCATCTTTTGAAGTTTAACCATGTTGCTTGAAACCATCTAAGTTTTATTGAACAAGTACTTTGAACTCAGGTAATTGCGAGTTTGAGCTACTCAAAAGTTACAACAGATTTTATACAAAATCATTTTTTGTGTAATGCCTCATCAAAACTGACAGAGAAGGCAGTTGTTTTTTTATTACAGCAAAAAAAATAATAGCATAATACAAACAGTAAAATGAGATGACACCTGTAGGAAATGGATGTGATCTTCAGTCTGTGAGAGATACTCTAACTCTGTGTTTCTCATTTTTAACACATCAATCTCCCTCTCCAGTTCCTTTATTTGCTTGTTCGCCCAGCTCTCTGTCTTCCTCTGCCTCTCTTCGATCTCCAGCACCAGCTCAGCCTGGACTTTCTGGACCGCTCGGATCAGGTCTGAGAACACCTGCATGCTGTCCTCGATTTCCCTCTGAGCACTACCCTGCATTCAGAAGACATTGCATTCTCATTAGTGTTAAGAGTATGTAAACTGACGTGTGAAGCAGCAATAGAGTACTGGTAGAGTTCCAGTAACTTCACACAACAAAATGTCACAATATGTTTATATAACACATTGCATTGCATGCAACCTCAGGATAAACCTCAATAAAACGTAGGGTAGGCAATATCAGAGAGGCTAGCGATAGCAACCTTACTTTGGAAACATAATTCAATTCAATTCAACTTTATTTATATAGCGCTTTTCACAAAAGGACATTGTTACAAAGCAGCTTTACATGTATGATAAATGTACACAGCACACAAAGACAGACATACAGACAAATGCACAGACAGACAGACACACAGACAAAGAGAAACAGGTAGGAGAAACAGGTGCATGTTATACAATCATTTAAGGGTTATGAATAGATAGTGTGAGAAGAATTTAATAAGGCACCCCTTCTCACCGGCGAGGCACAACGGGCGTACTTCTCGCTACCGCCCGGGGCCGCCGACGACTACACCGAGGTGCGGCGGGAGATCCTCGCCCGACTGGGCTTCTCCGCGATCTGCGCAGCCCAGCAAGCCCATGAGTGGGAATATCACGCCCGGGTGCCAGCCCGTGCCCAGGCCGCCGACCTGACCCGCATTGCGCAACACTGGCTGCTCGAGGGGGACCCCACCGCCGCGCAGG
>JAZGTJ010012089.1:0-16214 GCA_036877575.1 Botia almorhae
GATCTTCAAGAACAATCTTACTTCATTTACTTTATTCAGTGTTCCTCAAATGAGCATTTTTCAGCAGTCACAAACCCTTTTTAAAATGGCCACTTAAGTGTTTGAAATGGTTCACCTTTTGACATTGCTGTTTGAAATAGAGTACAATTTTCAGGTAATTGTCAATAATTGCTTTTATAAGAGTGCAGATTTTAACTTGAGTGTCAGCTAAGACAAGCGATCATTCAAACAGTCAACCCGTAATCTTTTCAAGAGCAGCGAGTGACCTGAATCAACAACATTCAGAGAATGTTAGCACAACATTTGGATTGTAGTGGATTGCAGTTTCTCCTGAGCATGCTACACACAGGCGAGGTATTATTAGGAAGGCACTGGAATCTGCTTTCCTTCATGGGTTTGATAAATTCTCTTTGCGGCCAATACATCCCAATCACACACTCAGAAGGTAACTGACGGCCTCGTAAAATAAATTACAATGCCCCCTGCCAATGCCCCTCCATTCCTGATCCAATATGTGGCCAGTCAAATCTATCAATCCATCCAGCATCCTCCAATTATCCCCCTGCAATCACAAATGCACACATGCGGGCACAGCATGGGGTCTGCTAGCATTAAAGTAGGGGTCTGGAGCGTTCATCTGATTTATTTCTGTTTTCATGGAAACGACTAGAAGGCCATTTTGTGTGGGTTGAAAGATCTTCCATTACAGGTGTAGGGGGGCAGGGGGGGAGAGTTATGGACTAGGGGTGTAATTGCTCTCAAACTGCCCCTTGATGCTGTGGTAATAACAGTCCAGACCACCCTGGACCTTCTGGCCTCCTCAGCCATAGGTCCCCCTTTCCGGGTCATCTTTGTTGTAAATTAGCCCCGCCCCATGTTAGTTGTTCAGAACAACAATTGCCTTTTTCTCACCCTCAGCCACATCGCTCCCTGAGGAGCAGTTAAGAGCAAGTGTGCTTGCTGGAGATTACCTGAAATGTCACTTTACCTGTAAATGCCAAAGGAAGAAAAGTGAGGTGCTTTCTAACCGCACTGAGAACATCCATCTTCTCCGTACCGCAATGTAATTGACAAACAAACACACACGGTCCATGTACAGTCAACCAAATAGGCAGCGCAAACAGCTAAACTCACTTCAATGACAAACAAAAAGAATCAATAACACAGCTAGTGAAGTCTGGAGGAGCTGGCCCTGCCCCTGCTTGTTCTCTAGATGGATAGATACAGAGCAGATAAGTCTAACTGTTGTTTTCCTCAGGGATGCACCACATTTCGCTAATAAGCTGAGACTATGGCCCTATTTGCACCTGGTATTAACATCCATCTTGGGTGATCCAATCACAAGCGATCAGTGCTAAATACAGGTAAATAGGGTCCAGTGTTTTTTGCGTCAATTACCCAAACCACTTTATCAGTACCTGTAGTCATTACGCATTTTAACTTACTGCATTTATATTGTGAAAACAAATCTGAGTAAATATACATGACTTTATGAAATGTCTGCATGGAGCCTTTCCTTGTCTGTCGTCAGTATGCAGTGATAAATGATTTTGTCTACATGTCCTCATTTAAAGCCCCTTTTGGCCACTACCAAGGTTATCCACAGCAGCTCTACAAGTGATAATGCTAAACATGAAATGCAGAGATCTGTTCTTAATGATCTACAAAAACATAATCAATGATGTGTCTGGTGCCATTCTGTGAGAAGAGACCTTAGACTGAGAAAGCATGACACGAGTTGATCTTTGTGAAGGTCAGGAATGTTCACCACATCTCTCGTCTCAGTATTTTCCATGTTTAGTCAGGCAACAACACTTCCAATTCAGATCAGAAGTGTCTTATTCAGTCCACACGGCACACAAGCATCATTTAGTAAAATAGTAATAAGTTAGTTCACAAATATTAATCACTTCCAGCCTGCTAAGCTAGATCAGTGGTCAACATCAGAGTCAGTGGATCTCAACTAGTGGGTCATTGATCTGCTTTGATAAAACTAACAAAGCTAATATATATATATATATATATATCAACAAACAAACAACTAACAGTTTAATTGTGCATAGTTAAAATAGTAAGATAATTAGGCTTAACAACTTTTTAACAGTAGAAAATGTTTCCAATATTTGATCAAAATCTGAATATCCATTTTTACACTTACAAAACTGAAAATACATTCCAATGCTTGTTTTTTATTTTTACTTTATTTATTTTGAGTTATACATATTTTTTGGCCTTTGTTGGAAAGGTCAGTGAAGTACAGACAGGAAACAGCAGGGGAGGAAAGACAGAATCATGTGTGAGAAAGGCCCTTGAGTCTGGACTTGAACTCTGTTCACCCCAAACATTATTGCATTAAAATGTCAAAGCCCTGCCCACAAGGCTATGACTCCAACCATAGTTCAGGGGTGTTTTTGTTGACTTTTGTAAGATAAACAATTCTGTGTCTGATGTCAAATCAGTTGAGGACGACTGGTCTGAATTTATTGAAGTAACAATATTTCGGTGCTAATTTTAAGATCTATATTTCAGCTATTTAAATTCAGGTTTATCAACTCGTTATCTCCCCCGAGTAGTTCTGTATGACTGACTTCACAAAGGGCCTTGTTGTACACAGCCTGTTCTCTTCAGAAAGCTATAGACAGTATTGATCTGAACCTTTGTTACCCTTAGCTGTTTTGGGAAATGGGATGCAACACGAGCCTGTATCTCTAAACAATATGATGATGGAGGCACATGCTGAAGAAAATCATTCAGAGTGACATGTTACAGTGAAGGCCTTGGACAGGAGGCTGGAGAAACAACACGCTCGGGCAATACAGCTAAGGTCATGGCTGCGGTTACCAAGGAAACAATGCAGCTGTTACAGACCATATTTAATGAACTGCCCTACAGATTACATTTTTTGTGTATTTTTTATATCTTTTATGCTTGATGAACCACAACTGCTTAAAAATCAAGGAATTTCAGTACTAGGAGTATGTGGAGATAAATTAGCCCAGCAATAGCCTCCTCCTAATAGCATGTGTGAATGTTATATATAGGATTTGTGTTGATTACTCTGCTAACATTAACCCTTCCTTATTAAAGCTCATTACACGTCACTCCGGGGATTTTGCAGCTGGCAGACAAAAAGCCCCAGACCCCACTATCATTTCGGTTGCCCATGCTCACTCAGCACCATCACGTTGTGCTAATTGCTCTGTTAATTAGTTTAATTATTGAATACCTCAACAGTGCTTCTCCGAAGCTGCTGACGATTTACGGCATGCTAAAAAAGAAAGAGCTGCCGGCTTGGTGCTGTCGATCAACCCAATACCACATGCACTGAGACAGTCTCAAGATATTCAGTCAAATAACACTTTTCTTAGCCCACAAAGGTGAGCAGGATCTGGGTGCTATTGGTATTTAATTTTATACATATTATATATTTGCTTCTCAAACCTTTTTTTTTTTTTTCAATATTTGTATTTGCTATAAATGTATTTGCTATAAAGTGTCTTAAATGGTTGATTCCCCCCTCCCCCCTCAGTTAGAGGAGCCATAATTTATTGTTGTGAAATTAAATATAAACTAAAACACAGTTGTGTCACCACATGAACAAAAAGAATGATATATTTTCATCTTTTATTTATAAGCAACCTTTATGAACATTTTTGAATGATAGTGCAAATGAACCATTAAATCATTCACTTAGTTAGCATTTATTCATTGTAACAGGCAAATATATTATTGCAATATTAATGAATAACAATACTGCTAACAATAACAATTGAACATAAATACTATTCTGTTTGTCACCCAGCCCTAGTTATGCATACTTAAAGTATATTTTAGCATGTTTTTAACTCATGTCCCTCAAAGGTTAAACAACGTCAGCTCATACAGTTGTATTTCTGACATAGTTTGTAAGCTTATCCTTTTATGGTCTGTTAGGCTGTCTGTTGTATATAATGAATTTTTGTGGCTTACCTTTTTCTCCAGACATGTCTTGAAATGAAGTATGATTATAAAAATAGTGGCAGGCACATCTGTTGGAAGAGGGGCCGACTGGGGCCATTTGATTGACGGCCCCTTAGAGCAGTCTGGAGAAACTGTACTCATCTTTAATTGAAAATTGAGACGGTGTCGAAATGAAAATATTGATTCACGCATTGGGCAGACAGAGGCCTGGGCCTCCTGGATTTGTAGGATACTGGGAAGAGTTGGAGGAGGGGTGGAAAGAGTATCGTAGTGAAAGCTCTTATAGAGATGAACTCCAGTTGATTTTGGAGAGCACATTGTTAAGAAAGAGGTCTGGGTATATTTGAGGCAGAATGAGAAAATAAAGGTAGGCTATGTGATAGTTTTACACAATAGTTCTTTTGCTCAGTGTGTATGTGTGGAATGAGATGGTTTTGTTTGCTTCTCACAGCCATCATGTGCCTCCGAGGAACTAAAGAATTCACATCTAAGATCGTTATATGAATGGCAGCCACCCCTAAGATGAAGTTCTAAGCATCTGTGCCTTCAGATATTTCACTGCTATAATCATGCATCACTGCCTAATTACAATCCGTAACTGATTTCATTAAGTTTTTAATTGGATCTAAAGAGAATTAGAGAAGACTGTTTTGAGGAGAGGAAGAGGGTTAATGAAATGTGTGAAGCTGTAAACAGGTGAACACATCTAACGATATATCTTCAAACCAGTAAGCCATTCTGTTCTAAAGTCAATAGGACAGGAAGCAATTACAGCAGAAATCTAACATAGCCATGAAGCAATGAGCCAATTAATGCTGAAGCTTACAACCACTAAACCATTAAAGAAGTAACTACTAAAGAATTATAATACATGTGTGCAAGTCAATTGATGGAGTTAAAATCTTATTCATTAGATTCATTAGATATTGCAATTAAAATTTTCTCAGTGGTGATTTTCATTAGGTTCTCATTAATGTAACAATATTTTTATGTAAATCTGCTAATGCTAATACTTTTACATAAATAACAGATTACAATATTTTGGGGTGAGAATACTCCTTGTTAAGAATTACAGTTTATATCCTCATCCTAATTTTTGTAATATCTTCCTATATATCAAATATTTTATTCATAAATTTTATAATGTTTTAATTAACATGAACATTTGTCTTGAATATGTGAACAAGCATGATAATAAATAAAAAAAAAATCAGCTAGTTTATACAGCTAACTCATAAAATGGTGTCTTTTATCTCTAAATGCAATACCATTAATGTTCCCTCTCAATCACCCACCTAATTATAATAATAAAGGTCATCTCTTTATTGCTGCATGCATTTTTCCATGACATTTATACACTTTATCATTTTATAAAATCTGACCTGAATACAATCATATATTTTTTATTATTTTTTGCTTAGTAAGATGGTGATAATTTCTGGAAAAAAATGTTTCTGTTTTTTGACAATTAAAACAGTAACCAAACATGTAAGTAAATAGGTGGCACAGGCTAATAATACATTTAGGTAGAAATATAAACTGTGTGTTATGATCAGCTGTCATGATTCCAGTCATTGTGGAAACTGCACTGTTTATTGTATTTAATGAATTATAGTTACATTATTCAAATGGAATAAATTATTATCTATATATATATCATTATTTCATAGAACTAAATACAGTGTAATACAGTCATTTTGTGTATAGACACAAACGTGCCTACAAAAAAGCTAATGAACGTTTTTATCAATATTTCATAGAACAAAAGATTTGTCAAGCTATACAGGATAAGCGACCACCATGAAAACCTGCTATTAAAAATCCTATTTAAAAAAAGTCTTTGTACCAAAGTTTAAATTTTAAAAATGTTAAATTATGAAACAAAACATAATATTAAACAGTAAACAAAAATGTAAAAGGTAAGACAAAAATATCAATCTATTGTTTAAGCCAGCAGAAAACGTATATTACAATACAGTATTAAATTACAACTTTAAAATGTCATGTTCCCATCTCCCAAAGAATGTGATAACCTGATCCAATAAAATAAATGAAATAAATTAATAAATAAATCATAGAGCTGGATTCACAAAAATAATTATATTTTAAGACAGTTTTGAATTGGAGAAAATAATAATTTGTCTTATTGGACTTCAATTATAGCACCTGACAACTTTCCCCTGTGATCACTATAGCCTGGTCTTCTCTCACTCTCTCTCTCTCTCTCTCTCTCTCTCTCTATCTGGCTCTCTCACACTAATTAAAACTCTTAATGGATCTAGTTAATAAGCATGTGGTTCTGCTTATAGAACTGAATGTGTTTGAGATGCTTTATATTGACTCTGCAGCTCTGTTGTTCTGCTGGTGTTCACCATTCACACGGACAGTTTTCAAAACCAGGAGCGTAAAATGAGACATGCAGGTGTTAGATGAAGCATTTATGGTGTCTGAATGGGAATATAATGGTTTTGGTTATGGGGGCCTCTTGTGCACAAATGATAATGTGATGGCCGGGAGCACCATGATCATACTGTCCTTATGAAAAAAGCACAAAGCTGAGAAAAACATTCCAGAGCAGTGTGTGTGTGTGTGTGTGTGTGTGTTGGTGTGTGTGTTTGTGTGTGTGGTCCGACATGGCTGTTATCTTTGTTCTTCTTATTATTAGGGAACATCATTATGCTGTAACACCATAGTTACATGTACACAGAACAAGCCCACATTTGAAGTTGACAGGTTGAATAAAATGTATATTGATGTATTGATCTAACCTTTGTTTAGAGGGCTGTGGTGTGTATGTGTATGTGTGCAGGACAGAGAGTGAAGTGTGCAAAGCCCTCATACGAATGTCATGTTACCAATCAATATGAATGCAAACATGATTTGAACATCTTCATTTGAGCATGTTCATTTGATTCATTTTAACCTTATTTGTGTGCATGTAAAACGCCTTTGTACACTATGTATGTGTTTGTAATATTAACATATTAACAAGTTTGTGCAAGTTTTAGGGTCCCATTTGTGTGTGGAGGGTCACAATGATCAAAAATCTAGTACACGTACATTGTGAGGACCACACAACAGCCCCACAAGGAAAACATAATAAAAATGTTACACAGTGCAAAAACATTTCTGAGTTACTGTAGGTTTACAGGAAATATAATATATGATATACATTATGCATTAATAATATTATTTTAACAATTAGTGTGTAATAAGAGTCACACTTACTGCATAGTAACACACAATGACAGAAAGTACAATCTGTTAATCTGCTGTGAAAATGGGGGTTTCCCAAGAAAAGGGAAGATTCAGAGAAAGCAGAATGAATCTTTGTTTCCTGAACACATGCACCTGTTTGGCAGTTTTTGTGCAAATAATCTTGTATGTGTGTGTGTGTGATGTGTGTGTGTGTTCGATGCACTGTAAAGGCTTTTCGCATTAACCCTTAATGCTGTTGACATTTATAGTCCCTAAAGTCTAGTGGAGGTCATTGATGGCTTTCTCTTTAAATGCCACATTGTAAAAATGACAGTCTTGCCTTAATATAACTGCCAACGATCCGATAAAAGCAGGATTACGACTGACCAACACATTCCTGAATACTTTGACCTTTCACCTGTCCATTTGCTCTTCACAACTTGTTTTATCTGTGCCTGTTTCACACATAAATATCAGCACTTTAGAAATCCACCGGCAGATTTTCCAGGCATTGCAGAGCCGTTAAACAGTCAAAAGCACCATACATGTGATTTTGGTTGTCCTTTCCCTTTCAGCATGAGTCCAGTGTTGCTGCCAGACTGCATTGCCAGACTTTTATTGACATAAAGAGATAATTATACCATAAAAACACTCAAATAATGGCATCAGTCTCCACAAACAGATGGTAAATTTTGCAGTGTGCGTAGTTTATGATTACCACAGTAAACTTTATGATCAACAAATGTAAACTGGCAAATCTAGTAATTATTTCTTCCTTAAAAGAGCTCATTGTGTCGACCGTGCTCTCAGTAAACACAACTGTGTTTTCAGGCGGGCTGATCAAACTCCTGTGTGCTATTACTTCCAGAAATTACGTAAATCATACGTAAGCACGCAAATATTAGACTTAAGACAACAATTATGCAATATAAAATTGTGTACACTGTAATCAATCCAATAAAACTTTGTGTTCACAGATTAATCATGTTAAAAAAAGTTCTAGTTATTAACTTAAATGAACTAAAGCGGCTGTTAATATTGCCTCTGGCAATAATGTTTCTCAATATCATACATAGCATTTTAAAGTCTGTAAATTACATAAACCTGGACTCTCATAACCTGCTTTCACATGTAAGTTGCTTTCACTTACTAATGTTATAAGTGTGTCATTAAGCTTATTGCAGATGCATTATGACGCATGTATTTAAAACAACTTACAGCACATTTAAGATATACATTTCATCTGTATATTTGTTCTCTGAGAATCAAACCCACAACCTTTACGCTGCTAACACAATGCACTACCAGCTGAGCTACAGGGACATTTTTAATATGTAGCATATATAGTTTAATATGTAATATTTAAACTCAGACTAGCCTAATCAGACTTGGAGACCAGCTATCATCAGCAGATATTTTTATTCACCAGAGCATGTCAGTAAGAAATTACATGAACAGTGTTGATTAATTTGATGGGTCCGTGACAGATCCTGAATATATCTGATATTAATGTACTCTTTTGTTTTGTTTCAAGATTATGATTAATGTGATAAAAGTGCAGGAATATAACAAAAAGAGCAAGCAAATTGCAAATTATCCATGAATTGATTGCATTTGCATTTGTTCTTGAAATGGCAATATCACAAAATCCTGCTGGGACTGTTTACATGTGAGCAAAGCATGTTTAAGACACTGTACAGACACTGTACAGGCACTTTACAGAGTGTCTTGTACTATACTGTTAAACCTGCACTGTATTAGATGCATCTCTTTAGCTTAACACTGGTCATTTAGTGCTTAACAAGATTTATTAGGAGTAATTATAGTACATGTGGAGATGATGGAGAGAGAGTGCAAGAACCTTTCAATCATTTTTTTTTCTTTTGCTTGTGTACTGAGGTCTGGAGCATCATGCATTTATTTTTTATTTTTGCCAGTACTGGCTCACATTTGTTTTTCACTTAAAAAGGTTTTTCACACAAAAAAACTGGTGCAAAATTTTGTATGCAGGGGATCCTCACATTGATCAGACAGTTATCATGTATATGAATTACCAAAGAATATTGGTTGCATCAAAATGCACCTGCTAGATGAAAAGGTTTGAAGTTTTTGACTATGCATGTGGTTTTCTGTGTGAGGACTGACAGCTATAGGTCATTAGACACATGACTGAAGGAATTGTTTGTGTGCTGCACAGTGGGTGTGTTTGGGTGGCATTAGTGTGGACTGATGGATGCATGGATGGGTAAGTTATCTGTGTCACTCATGGTGTGAGGTGTTATGCATCATTAAAACCACCTTCAAATATGCTGGGAAACACAAGGAGGTTAATGTGATTCCTTCAATCAAGTTCCACCTCACAAAGATATGAGATTTTTAACCTTCCTCTAGAATCGACTTTACATATGTACTGTTTCTCATTTCTGTCACTATAACTCATTTTACACAAGCTGAAAAATCGGAATGTCATGTCATGACCCACCTGATCCAGTGGAATATTTCTATAACTCGAGGGTTTTCACATCGCCAGCAGCATCTGTCTGCATGACAGAGCTCAATGTTCTTTAAAGTGTGTGTTTCCACCTGTCCGGGGCCTAATCCGTTTTTTCCACATGATAAGTCTGATATCTCTCTGTCACTCGCAGCTATATGGTATCAGTCTGCCCATTGCTGAATGGTTGTATAGGAAATCATTGACTCGGTGTAATGACCTTCTAATGGTGTCTGTGGAAAACGAATGATCTATCAGCATGCGTTAATTAAAAACGACCCCGACGGGAACTAGCTCTAATTGCCTGAGATATTTGAAGGAGTATTTCTGTAAATGGACATGACTGTTCCTATGTCAGCAAAGCATTTTGAGCAATTTATTTCTTTGAATCTGGCACTCATTTGATTAGACAGCAAGGGAAATAATACTTCATCTACGATGCTGTAAAATTAAAACGCTTCCTTTTAAACCAACAAATTTAATGTGACTTTAAGACACAGTTTCCTGTCTGTTTACACTGACAGTGATTAAGCCACAGAGATCTACAAATCTCTTTGCTGTTATTTGCTAGCAGTTGCTCCTCGCTAAAACTCCTACAATAGTCAGCAGGCCATTTACATAAAGTAACTTACATAAAGTCACTGTCTCTCATGTTGGCAGAAATATCCAAATCTAAATTTCCAAATGAATTTAGTCTAATTTTGGCATCTCAAATAACTGCTAGTGTGAACACCCCTTTGCTGTGCTTCATCAAGTGTCATCAGAGCATTTTAGTCCTTTACATGTCTAACAATGGGGTTAAAAGTGAGCATTTATTATCCAAACCATTATGACAGATGAAACTCGTTCCCCACCAGAACCTTGTTTCAGTATGAAGATTTGTGGTTAAACAATAAATGGGAAATTCTGGATATTTTGAGACACTGGAGAGAGAGAGAGCGAGCAAGCAGAGAATAACAGAAATGACAGAGATTCCTTGTTCTCTGTGATAAAATAGATGAGTAGGATTAATAAGTGCTGCTGCTCTGATATGTGGCCTGAAACGTCAGCAGCTTGTCTTGATGAACTGAGATCCTGCACTCGTTCACCCTCGCCTAACAAAACTGGCCCCCTGGGTTCTGTGGAATGGTCTCACAGATGCACACACACTCACAGCATGAATTAGTATGCAGCAGGCGTTACTGGAGGTATCCCTCTCTCAGACACACACACACACACACACACACACAAAGAGGCTGGTGACAGTTTGTCTGCTCAATACCGTCTGGGTCCTCTAGCCATTCTCCACTTATTGGCTATTTGTTCTTCATGGACGTGATATTTCCACATACAGCAAACCTGAAACTTTTTAAAGAAATCACACAAAAACGCACACAAGCATAAACATAACCTATATACACACAACAAAACAGAACCAATAAATCACACTGATGGTGTGCTTGCATGTAAACGGTGTGCCATGACTATGATAGATTTGTAACATTTACATGCTTGTTCCTTCGTTCTAGATGTTCCTGTCAGTTTAGTTAAATTAAGTGTTTCATGTTTAAAGTAATTTTACTAACGTAATGTGACAAATTCCATAGTGAAATGAAATAACAATGCTGGCAACATCAAATGTAGTGTGGGTGGTACATCTATCAGTAAGACTCACTCACTCACTCACTCACTCATGTGGCAACTAGCATAAACCAAAATGTAAAAATTCTAACGTTACAGTACAAAATAAAAAAATGGAGCCAGGATTTCACTGTAATTTCTAAAACAAATGATAACAGGAATTGTATTTGCGAATGGTATTTCTTGGAATATGTTAAACCAGTTTAGATAATTTAACCCACATAATTGCATTCCTTAATGTTGCTCTCATCCACAGGAAGACTGAAGATGCCTGCTGTAAAATAAATTCAGATAGTGGCGTACAATATCAGTCATATTTAATATGTGTGAATCAACAATCCTGTGTGACCTTCCATTTGTGACCTTTCCTCCAGTGACCTTTGACCTCTACACTGGTGCTCTACACTAGTGTTTATTGTTACGATCCTCACTCGTGTTTAATGCACCTGTTTGCTTAAGGAAACATTTACGATGTGTTGCTATATTTACTCTTAACACAAAAGCTGGAACAGTGACTAAATGCAATTGCAACTGCTAATGTAAAACACATATGACACACACAGTAAAAGATAATGGATAAACATAGCATACACTGCAATAAGATTATACGCAAACTGGATCTGAAGCATTTAGAACCAGCGTGGCATATGTAAGATTACATCATGCCCCCCACACTTTAATAATTAAAATAACTTCAACGCTACTGTTTTCCTGATACATGCAGGTTAGGATACAGGTAATAAAGTAAGACTGATGAAGTATTAACTATTAAATCAATTTCCAGATATTGAGCAAGTACATAGTGTTTTATGTACACTAACAACAATTTGTCATCACTATTTATATAAACAATGTAAGTGAAACAGGGCCGGTATGAGTCCCAGTAGATGTTTCCTTCCTTCACATCTACTTTACACTTGCTGAATTTCCATCAGTTTCATATGTGTACATCACAATATCAAAATAAGGAATAAACTGACTGAGGAATAAATTAATGTACATAATTTGACTGATTATGAAATTTATGGTTGTTTATAGCCTCTTGCCTGTTCAGTATCACAGAATAATCACTCAGAATCTCAGAATCACGAATAGTAAAACTGTACTAAAAGGCCTCTGGGTTGAGGGCCCTTTTGATTTAATTTTCTCCCATGGCACTCAATAACTACAAACACCACCACAGCTCTTCTTAAACACCTCTATGCACTGTGAAATTTTCCTCATCCCCGAGGTCATTGGTTTCTCAAAAGATCGATTCTTGTAATATGAAACCATTTCTAAAATGTTCCAGATTAGTGTAAGAATCTCTGAAATATTCACATATAAGATGAAACGGTTACGGTTATATTTTTAATATAAGTAGAAGGTAATGAATATTTTTTCAAGCAAAGATGAATAAATGAATGAACAGTTTTTGGGTATAAAGGTGTTGTGGCTTAAAGCCTGTGTTAAACACCCACTGTGGCCAAACTTGCCACCCAAAACACTGAGAGGCACGCAGAGGTGCAAACTCAAAATGCTACAATATTTTTTCTCTTTAAAGGAAATTAATTTGTTGTCAGGGAAGTGTGAAGTGGGCCCACACTGACTGTTCTTTTTACAATGAAGATATGTGAAACGTCTGTACTAACTCTAGCTCCAAAAAACAGCTTTGTTAACTGAAATAATAATAAACAAAAACATAATTTCACAAAGATTTCCAGAACTGATTGAAATTAACAGGAAATAAAAAACACTGAAGAATATTGATTTTGTAATTATTATATATTATAGTGTGTGCACATGAATATGAAGACATTATTGCCCCTATATCTACCATTTTGCCCCTCGCAGCATCTATATTGGCATGATGTATAACCAAAACAAGCTGCTTTTATCATTTCTCACAAATATTGTTGTTCCATCAAATTTCCAATTAAATTAAACTTTGGAAACAGTGGTAAATACATATAAAATTGGGTTTAAAAGTTCCGTTATGCTCAGTTTAGTATCTCAATTGATGATCTGTAAAGTTGTCTGTTAACATTTATTTTTGGCCTTAGTTTCCATCTTTTGCGCAACTTGGATACAGTGTGCGTTAGCCGTGACGTTCGTCAAGGTGCTCTAAAAAAAGAACTTTTGTATCGCGGCACAGAACACAGACCCACGCATTCATGCCAGCATCTGATTCCTGTGTGGTGCAGAACGACCTTGAGCCAGAGTGGAACAGGACTCAAAGGAGCTGTAAGCCAGAGATTTTTATCTTATATGATCGGGTGTATATGGCCTTCATGTAATTGTTCTGATCTAACACTAATAACAGTGGCGGGTGGGGCATGGCAGAACACAGTGGACCCTATTGCTGGTGCCAGTTGGCACAAAGCTGTGGACATCATACTGTTAGAACACAGTGATCCATAACTGAAGAAAACATTTACTGTCTCACGTCACAATACGTTTAAAATTTTTTGTCAATCTAAAAACATTTAATATGATTTTGAATCCTGAATGTATGTGACGTAACTCAGCAATGGTTTGTACAGTAAAGCATCTTAGTGCTGTTTTGATCCTATATCAGCATTCCTGGAACACCTCTCAGCCAATCAGATTTAACAAACAGAAGGAACTGTTCTTTATACATTACACATTTCTATAGGCTGTCTTTACAAATTTCTATAGAATGGCTGTAAATATGGCCAGTGGGTGTCTGTGTGGGTTTTGTATTCTTTCATAAGTGTGTGTAATGCCCAGGAGAGGGCATTTTGTCAGTCTCCACCATTACACACACACATACAGATACACAAACTTCCTTTATTTTCTGTTTCATGATCCCACTTGACAAGGTAAAAATAATTTACCACCATGTACCGGTGGGTTTGACAGGCCTCATGTTGACGTGTGGTGGGCTTGTCTCATTAGACTCGGTCTCTATAATAAATTGTACTCTGTGTTCACAAGCTCTAAGGGCCCTAACACAGCGCCCAGTGCTCATCTGACAGGGGTCAAACTCCAGCCTTCAGCTTATTAGATGACGACAATAAGAGTTATATTTAGCACAATGTGCTCAAGACTAATTGAAGCTCTTATTAAAAAGTAATTGATTTTTCTCCCACGAGAAGGACAAGCAAAAAAAGAAGGGAGTGTAGTGTCCGGCCAAAAGAGGAGGGGAGAAAATGAAAGGGCTTCTCTGAAGAGAGCTGTCACTCATACATGTACATACACACAGTATGAGGAGCTTCATATTCACACATACAGTTCATAGACACGTATACAAACACACAAGTGAGTTGACTACCTGGGAATAACTAAAAGTAGTGATGCTAGTAACTTTAAATGTAACTTTGGTTGGTAGTATATGTAAATGAACAATGTTTAGTCTTCAGATTTCACTTCCACATTTTTGAAACTCGTCAGATGGACAGAGGCAAAAGGGGAAACATAAACCCATTTTTTAAAGCATTCATTTTTTTTCAGTACAGACAGCCAAGTTTTATTGGGAACCCCTGAAGTACCAGTTTTGTTGCATTTTTACTATATTTTCAAAATACTTCACATTTTTTTCCCTAATGAGTAGTGATGTAGCAAAAACAGTACATAGCTATGTTTAGGCAGAATAATTGGTAATAATCAAGTCTTCATTGTTGTGTTAATATACAAAATAATACTATAAATACACTAAAAATAAACAGAAATTGTTTCAGTTAAAGTGTTGCTATATAAATTATGATTTTAATGTTGTATACATGATCTTTTCAAAAGCTGCTTCATGCTGTCACCACTTGCATTGTTTTTGTGCCAGATAAATCTGGTGACATTTAATAATTATACTATTAAACTTAATTTCTTAATTGATTAACAAACTCAAATTCTGTAGTCGCTGCTTATTTTTAGTGCATGTGGCATTTTACACTGTTGTGATCCCTCTATCTCCCTCACTTACTTCTCCGCCCACTCTTTTCTTGTTTTGCTCTTGAGGATCTGGGTCATGTTCCACAGCCCTGTGGAGAGAACACAGTGTATTTTAAACACTTCCCAAGCTAATTAGGGGCCATCACAGAACACCTACACACGATCAACAGGGGAAAAACACCAGACAGGGAAGTGTGAGGCTTAGCAGCTGATATAGAATTACTCACACAGGTAACACCAACTTCATACAGCAAAAAAAGCAACAACAGACCCTTAAATGTGGTGAGAAAAATAGAACTGACAAAGAACAGTGATTCACAAGCAGTGGTACGTGCAGCCCAGGGGGAGTACTTAAGTAGGCGTCACAGAGTACTTTAGATCTCAGCTTTGCTTTGTTAAAAATTATTAAAACTATTATGAACTGATTATAAATGAATTTATGAAATGAAGCATATGTGGGCTGTCAAGACATTGAAATGATTAAAACACTTAATCTTTTGTAAGTAGAAGATTAACACGTTCAGTTCAGAAAATAACTTAACACTTAAAAGGGCAAATAACAATAATTTTAGAACATGCAAAAATAAAAACACAAAATGTTAGACAGATTTAATGTAGCTTTATTATTATTTTGGCTGCTTGTAGATACATTTTAATTTATTGACATTAGACAAAAACAAACCTAGAGAGGACCTTGTCATTTCAAAGTATATTAATGGATGGATGGATGGATGCCACACAAACCATCAGACAGACTGACAGACAGATCTACAAATCATCACTTATGTGTCACTTCATCTGTTTGCTATCACACATTCATGATTTTCTATTAGGTGATAAGACCACAAAATACCTTACAGGGCTCTTAGTTTCAGTCTCTCTGTGTCAGTCTGTGTCTGCTTCAGGTTGTGTGTGTGTGCCTCCGTCCTCTGTCAACAAGTGAACAGAATGTACAGACCTGAGGAGAAAAAGGCACACAAACACCTTTGACTCAGTGGGATTACCATGACAAGCCCTTCACACCAGACACTGAGCATATCTGCAGGGATCATTTACC
>JAZGTJ010012090.1:0-16212 GCA_036877575.1 Botia almorhae
TTCAATTAGTTGACGAATAGAATCACAATTGTGATATTATGGTGATATTTATAGCTTTGGTCATTGAAAAAAATGCTTTGCTTTTAATGTTTGCACTTTTAAACTGAATTTTAGCATCAGTTGTGACCTATCAGCAGCTCAAAACTATGCTGGCCAATCACAGTGTACAGCTGTTTGACGTCCGGAATCCGGATGAATTCCAGGCAGGCCGTATTCCAGATTCCGTCAACATTCCATGTGAGTCTCTACTGAGACTCACCAGAAAAATTACACCAGAAAATGTTTTGACAGTGTCATTAAGTAATCTGGGATTTTTCTCTCAGTGGGACAGCTTGAGGAGTCACTGAAGCTCTCCCCAAAGCAGTTTGAACTGCAGTTTAAGGTGAAGGCCCCAAAAAAGGTTGACGACAACTTAGTCTTCCATTGTAGAAGTGGAAAAAGGAGTTTGACTGCTCTTGAAATTGCTCATCGCCTGGGATTCATTAAGTAGGCAACTGAAAACACTCACGCAAAAATCTTATGCATTCAGAATACATTATATGGAATTTACCCAATTAACTTCATGTTCCTCGTTGTTAGAGGGAAAACACTGTTGTATTATTTTCTTTGTCTTTATCAGGGCACGGCATTATGGAGGTGGATACCTTGACTGGGAAAAGTGTGAGAAGTGATTGACAGTTCAGATCTGTTTTCTAATGTAATGTCTAATGCAGCTCAGTAATATGACATAAATGACATAAATGACATTTGAATATGTATTAGCCTGATACATTTTAATGTATTAATTGTTGATTTTTTAATTAAATCAGTTATATTTACAGTGATAAATAAAGTGGACAGAATGCACAATGACGTCGAAGATTAAAGTCAAAGTTAGGTTTATTGCCGTACATTTGTTATGACTGTAAACAGATTTTATTGGTTTAGTTAAGAAGTACAATAAAAGCTGCAATCTGTAACATTTTGGGTAAAAATTACCAAAACGACTGTGAGCAAGTACATAACAGATCAGTGTTCAAAACACTGTCTTTACCTGTCCCAGATTCACAATGGTAAGTTTGTGTTAATGATTTGTACTTTGAGCTGTCGAGTCCAGTTTTGCTGGTAATGTCAGTTTGACTTCATTTGACTTGAAGGAAATGAAGACAAGCATGTTAGATAAAGTACATAAAGCAGCCTGCAGTTTTATGGTTTAAATTCTCAAAGGGACAATTCACCCAAAAATAAAAATTCCACCCACATGACTGTATGATTGTTTTGCTTTAAATTTTGGGTTGAACTATCCCTTTAACCTGTGAGACATGCTTATTTAGGTAGTCTACCCACATTACATTAGTACCACAAGGTGGCAGCAATGCAATTAGAGTAAATAAGGCAAAGGTTTATAGAAAGCAAAGGGTTGTGGCTACAGGTGCTCAGACGTTCATTTAACTGGTAGCTGGTTGGATGTGGTCGGCTGCACCTTGGTAAATGGCTGTCAGGTCGGTACTTAACACAGATTAAGGCTGGCACATTTTTCATTGGACCAATCAGATCCACAGATCTTCCCTGCACCATTGTGGGGGACAGTGTCATTCATTTATAGGAACTAGAGTAAATAATAGTCCGTATACTCAAATGTTAGCAAAAGCTCTAGGTATTGAATCCGGCACATACAATCAGTCTAGTCAGAGCCTGTGACGTTGAATGATAAGAACAGACTATGATAAATGTGACCATGTCACTTTCACCCTATAGCCATTGTTTGCCACAGGGGACGTAATATACCCGAAGCGCCAAAATAAGATTTTAAAATGGTTCAGATTATTTGGTCTCGTTTGTGGTTTTAATTTGATAATTTTTCAGTTATTTGCTCCAATATATTGTGGCCCCGTTTGATCATGTTTTTGACCTCCCTGCTTGCTCACTAAAATCTTCCATCCATAAACATATATAGATTATATATGTTTATTTAAACAGTTTATAAGATATGTCAGTGCACGAGGCTCGAAACCTTAACAGTCAGCGCTAAATGATGTGATACCCCCACAAATTACGCAATTCTCTCTCAGTTGGAAATTGAATAAAGTTAATATAAGGTTCCAGCTTCGTGTGAGTCTTGTGCCGTTAGCTGCTCATCAGGATCTGTCACTGGTCATTTTCCAGATCCTTTGTTAATGCTCGCAACCTGACTGTGGACAGACCGTAGGCACCCTCCGTAAACGCACATTTCGAGTTATATTATGAAATGGATTTTGGCTTTTACGTACCTGGATCTAGTACAGTTATATTTTCCCCTCAGATATTATCTAGAATTAGCTATTGAACTAAACAGGGCAGAAATTCTTCGTGCGTAAAAGACCTGTTGGAGATGGGGTAAGGCTCGCCTCACGTACAGTGTAACCGTCGGGGAGAGCCGGGCTATGGGAGAACTGACTGCATTCAGTAAGTCAATGCACAAACGCAGAGTGTTGAAGTATTTCTGGTGCTTTGCATTCATAAGTTGCACATACGTCGCGATCGCCCGGTGCGCGTGAAGGATGGAGTCCCTTCCTTTCCGCAAATGGTTCGAACAAGGACGAAAATCGGGAAAAGTTCCTTCAGACGTGGACCCGTTCTTCGCTGGAGAAGCTTAACAGGTAGACACTGTAAATTGTGTAACCAACTACTGAAACGATAAATATTAATTTAAACCTAAACAGCCTTATTAAATACATGCCTTTATACCTGCGCTTACCGTGTGCATTTGTGTAGGCTTTGTATTGTGTTTTGATATCAAAGTTGTATTGAGGTATTAATAATAAGATGTATTAATTGAGCCTTATTATTTAGTTATAAGAAGATCCGCTGACTTTTGGAGTTCTCTTATTTTTTTGCATGATTTGTAAAACAATAGATTTGGGGTTTGTTAAGGACCGACCCCTCTTGCCTAAATTCAATACAGGATCCAAATGCCGTGAATTTGAAAGGGGTGCATAATTTGGACCAGAGGAGACAGTTATGATTATATGTGGCACAGATTATCAAAAGTGCAGAAATGCCCAGACCACCAAATTAGCTTCACTGTCACGTACATAAAAGTATATTTTATGATACCTTATATTTTTCTTTTTATTGCTTCAATCAATATGAAGACATGTCAGAGATTTTAAGACTGCACTGTGAATCTAAGGCAGTGCTATCTGATGTCACCAGAACCGCTTGTCATATATTACGTTGGTGCTCAATAATTCTGTGTACACTACAAAGACAATACAGAAGATAACTGCATCCAAAGCCGCATGTTTAGCACAATAAGGCACCTTTACACACCGTTTATATAGATTCTGTCAGTTTATACAATTATAAATAGCAGAATGCAGAAAACCAGGTGTGAGGCTTCACTGATGCAGAATTGTATTTCACAGATAGAATCTGAGGTAGATGCTGAGGTAGAGCTGAGGTAGAGCTGAGGTAGAATGTGTATATAATACACAGAAATAGAGCTGGCACAGATCCTGCAGCTTTAACTTGACTTTGTAAAATCACCGTAAGTCTGTCTACAGAGTGTAAAAATCCCAGTTTCCCTGATGTTTGTTTTAACTGTTCTCTCTGCCTAGATCTTCAACACTCATGGCATTGTTTAGCAGCAGTGAGGGGCTCTGGAATGACTCCATTGATCATTCTCTTATCCTGGGAAACTCCAGCCTGACACCGGAAATAGAGGAAGCCGAGAGGAATTATTACGCTATGCTCTACTCACTCCTTATTTTGGCTATTGTGTTTGGGAACGTTCTTGTGTGTATGGCTGTGGTTCGAGAGCGGGCTCTCCAGACCACCACCAACTACCTGGTGGTTAGCTTGGCAGTAGCTGATCTCTTGGTTGCCTCCCTTGTCATGCCCTGGGCTGTCTATCTAGAAGTGAGTACACAAGATCCTGCTGTATAAATCAGGGTGTTGTCTTGAGGAATAGTAGTTTATCACAGTAGTTTATCACAGTAGTTTATCACAGTAGTTTATAATAGTAGTTTATCACAGTAGTTTATCACAGTAGTTTATCACAGTAGTTTATCACAGTAGTTTATAACAGTAGTTTATCACAGTAGTTTATAACAGTAGTTTTTCACAGTAGTTTATCACAGTAGTTTATCACAGTAGTTTATCACAGTAGTTTATCACAGTAGTTTATAACGTTCTGTTTCTGTAACAGTTTTTAGACTTGTACAGCACTACTGGACTCCAACTCTGTAAAGGTTGGGACACATGTTTGGAGTTCATTTTAGCCCCATCAGAGTTAAATGAACACTAGTCAATTTACTGAAATAAAATCGCTGAACTCCACACATTGATTATTAATAAAAAGATGATTCTACATGCTTATATTTTTCAGTATTTATGGTTTAGCCACAATTAATTAATCTCCGGGCCTCTAAAACCCAGCTAACAATTTTGGGTTGTAAGAAACTTTCCCTAACGTAACAAAAACATTCAAAAATGTTCTAGTAATGTTCAAAACATCCTTTTTATTAGATGTTGTATTAACCTTATTGCTTTGTCATACGGACATTATTATAACTTTTTTAATTTTGTAACATTTTTTAAATGTTTCACTAACAACTTTAGAATTACATTTTTTTGATATATGATATATATATATATCACAATATAAAAATGTTCTACTAATGTTTCTGCAAGAACAAGATTTTTATAACTTTCAGACAACTTTAACAGAACTTTAACCAGCATTCGGAGAAGGTCCAGCTGGGAAGGCATTTTGAGGGTGCAGATTTTGAGAAATCATGAAGCATTGGACAAGTCACAGAACTGCATTGGTCAACATTTGCTTTCTCACAAAGCACATTAGTTCTTCCTTTTTTGTTTGCTGAAGCTACAGACACACCATTTCTCAAGGGAAACCACAAAGCTGTTCTCTAATCCACTGTACTATAATCCATTAAGAGCTTATCCATCATTTTCTTCCTTCAGTAAATGATTACTTGATATTGACACAAGAAACAAGACCTGAACCAATAGCTGCTTTTTAAATCAATGTTATTTAAAAGCTTAAAGACTAGCGATCGAGAGACTGTGACAGACCAAATAATCCAATGCTTGTAAATCTGTGTTATAGTGACATTAAAAAAAATGTTGCTTGCATCTATGGAATCATGTTTCACTGCGATGTAAAATGCTCTCTTAGCCATTTGTCCTATTCACCCTTATTTTTTCTCCATCAAGGAGAAACAGTGGTAGTCATATTTCCAAAGCTACTATTCATAAAGCATCTGTGCTGATCTAATATCAGATTTACTTCTCTCCATCTGGTTTAAAGTGGATTCACTGTTAAACAAAAACATGCATTCATTCAGCCCCACTTCTGGTGAATGCCTGAAGTTGGAGGCATTGTGTTACACTTGATTAATACCGGTACAGGCAAGAGGAAGATATGTCTGCCATGAAGCACTGCACCAAGCAGTCTAGTGTAGAAACATGCAGTTCATTCATCTCTGCTCGTGGCTTATTAACTTCCTCTCCAGTGATGGGCGTTATCAGCGTCGGCCCCCTGAGAGACAGACTGAGGGTCTATTTGTCTGTGGAACACTTACTATTTGCAAAGTGAGTGTGGGAGATAAAAGCGGTGACTTTGAGTTTTTCCGCTTTACGTTTGCACGGAAAAAATTTATCCACTGAGGCAGTGTGGCGAGAAATGAAAACAAGTCGGCCGGATTGAGTTAAATGGATTTTATCCATGTCCTTTCCAGCATTTGTATTTTTGTTGTATAGTTCAAACTGCGGTTAATTGGGAATTAATGCAAAAATATGGATTGTGCCTCTCAAAGTGCTTCTAACAAAACCTGGGTTTACTTGTGCAGGTGGTGGGCGGAGCTTGGCTCTTCAGTCGCTTGTACTGTAATGTGTTTGTTACTCTGGATGTGATGATGTGCACTGCAAGCATACTCAACCTGTGTGCCATCAGCATTGACCGGTATGGAGTTACCTTGATACACACACACACACACATATATATGTATATATATACACACACCTTGATATATATACATTGTGTGTGTGTTATATGTGTAAATGACCTTTGCCTCAATTCTAATAACAGGTGTATCATTATCACCTTTACACATAGAGCAGAGAGGGGCCCTTGTTTTAATTTTAGTTGCATAGCATGAGTGCCAGAACATATAAGTAGAATTTTAATTACTTTCTGGGGGGGTTGAGTGGCTGCAAGACATCATATAGCAGGTTAAACGAAAGAGCTGACAGGAAATTATTGGGTTCGAAAAAGATCAAAAACCATCTATAAGACAGAGGCCAGCGAAATCGACCTATTCAGCCAGTGGAGTGAAAAGAACATATTTGGGTTGATTACGTCTCTCAGATTAAACTGCTGGCCTGCTTCACCCACTGTTTCTTGTCATTTCCTGAATTCTGTTCTTGTATGACAGAAAAACTGATCATGCAAATCAGGGGATACAATTGCATTTGTGCCATTGATGGGGTCAAAAATAATCCTCCCTCATACGGACAAACTCATCTTGCACATACTCATTCAATGGCCCAGACAATTAATTTTTAAAAGACCCCACGGCAGATTTTGAAAAGGCCTTTTAGCTTATCTGAAATTGAGTTGAGATCTCTTTTTCAAAAATAGATTTTTTAAATCAGATTAGGTGGCATATTTAAAACTCTTACTCTTATTTGCTGGGTAATTAAAAAGTTTGATCAGAATTTGCCGTTTAATTATAGAACTCATGGATTCTGTGCTTCAGTGGTTATGACCTTTTTCTGATCTGTGTTCCTATCTTCTCCGGGAATCCTCTGAGATTAACTCTTCCAACTGTCAAGGTACACGGCTGTAGTGATGCCTGTGCTATACAACACCACCCACAGCTCCCGGAAAAGAGTTTCCGTCATGATCGCCATAGTTTGGATTCTTGCCTTCGCAGTCTCCTGCCCCCTGCTGTTTGGATTCAACACTACAGGTGGGCCCGTTGTTATATCAAAATAACACTATGTTCTTGGAACATTCAAAACATCCAGTTATGAGATGTTGTAAAAACGCTATTAAAACATTTTTAATTCTATAACATTTTAAAACGTTTTACTAACTACTTAGAAACGTGTTCTAAATGTATGATATATAACGTTACAAAACATTCTAGTAACGTTACTGAAATAACTTTTTTGATAGCTTTGAGAGAACTTTTAGTGAACGTTAGCCAACGTTCCAAGAGCGTTCCTTGTTAGCTAAGACTGCTGTAGTCCCCATTGGTCTGAAATCCTGGCACTCTGCTCAAGCACTGCGGTGAAACCTATTAAGGACCTAACCAATAGCAAACAGGTTTGAAAAATATAAGTGATATAAGCTTTAATCAAGATGTGTGACAAACACAGAGCACTACAGATTTTTCTTGAACAATAATTATAAATCACCAAACCAGCTTTTCCATCAGATGATGATAAATAAGTTTGCAGATGTAATTAACCATCCGTTTAATTGGAATAATCAGTTAATTAGTTTCATGGTGAGATATAATGAACGTCATCTCTCTCACACACACACAGTCTTCTAGATATGCATGAGATTGGTTCTGCCTAGGCTCTGAGTGGATCTTTAACCATCTAATTATGTTGCTACAGAAACAATTTTGTATGTCACAGATTACTGTTGAGAAGCGTATTGATTATGCTTTCAACCCCGCTGGCAGCATTCCGTAGATCCACACTGATTTATTATCGCATATTTGTGATTTGCAATCTTATATTTGTGATTTGCAATCTTATATTTGTGATTTATCATCGCATATTTGTGATTTGCAATCTTATATTTGTGATTTGCAATCTTATTTTATCTTACACAATGGTATTTTTTGCTAGTGTTATGGCAAACAAAAGAATCACACAACATTGGCTAAATGTACATGCATGGAAAGCTATGTAACACGTAATAAGATGTTTTGAATCACTGTGATTGTTTGCAAACATATATGTAACTCTAAAACCAAAATATGTAACTATGACAACCAGCTAGTCATTTTTTGTGATTTACCGTTTTCTACATAAAATCCTACATAAATCTACATAATGTAAAGAACATTGTGAAAATATAATCTTGTTACCTTTAATATTGACTGAGTAACGCCATGTTAAAGATTGACATCAAACTTTGATGTTCCTAATCTAATAATGATATCATTAATAAACAGACAGGGTCACATACTGTAGTATTACAGTATGAAATCACAGTATATTTCAGGTTCCTAGCCGCCATACTCTCACAGTCATTTTTACAGCAGTAGATCTACATTATTACAAATGAGATTTTACAGCATTGTGCTTTTGACATATTACATTTGCTTGCACAACAATAATCCCTTATAGTGTGATTTTCACAGTACTAATCTCGAATGCGTCATGTGTGCCCACTGTAGATGATCCCGCTGTGTGCTCGATTTCAAATCCCGATTTTGTTATCTACTCCTCGGTGGTGTCGTTTTACTTGCCTTTCATGGTGACCCTCCTGGTGTACGTGCGCATCTACATCTTCCTCAGGAGGAGAAGAAAGAGAATCACTTTCCGCCAAGGAAGTGGCAAAGTTCAGCCAGCCGGCGTGCCACCAATGGTAATACTCTTACGTTTCATAAACCCATCAAACACATCCACGGATAATCTCCAAACTGTCTTAAATTAGAGAATCACTGTCAACTCTCACAGTAAATCCACTCTGAACACAGATAATCTATCCATAACGGTGCCAAACGGCTAAAAGTATTTAAAGAAGTATCTGTTTCCGGGAGTATGGATTCAAAAAACATTTAAGCTCCAAGCAGGGTCATTAAAGAGCTATCTTGAATCGAAAACGCATGCTTTGAATACTGTATTAGATTTCACATGAATAAATCCAGTCTGCCTTTGTTAGGAAACATTACCAGGTTGTTCTATTTAATGAAACAACGTTCCCTGTCAGGGATGGAACGGTGGCTCATTGCCTTCATTTGAAAGTGAGATGCATAGCCAGATCTTTGGAAATATTCCAGCAAAGCAATTCCACTACACGATTTAGGAATTTTATTGGAAGATTTGGTTCCGGCTAACTAAAGCAAAATTTGATATAGTGATAAAGCTTTATGGGCTTCCCTGACTATTGTCTTACTGTTATAAAGACGGCTTTGCTTTCCTTTTTTAATTCCGTCTAATTTGAATAAACCCAATGAGACTTGAATTAGCAAATGATGCTTGATAACAGACCTACAATATTTTGTGCTGTAAAACTTTATTGATTTACTCAAGTATGAGATCACAACTATGTCTCACACTGTACTCATTTTTGCCAAGACACTAAAGCATGTCATCAAAAGTCAAAGATTTCAATATAAACTCTTTTTACTTTTGTCAGCAGTTGTCTCATTGTGTCTATTTTTATTATCCTAAGGAAATTTAGGGGAAACATCTGGGACAAAACATGTCAAGAATAAATAGCATAAAGGCATAATAAAGAATGACAACACAGACTGGCCTGATTCTATTACTGATTAATTAGGTGATAACACATCATAATAAGGTTTAATTCGTTCATGTGAACTGATGAGCCATGTAACTTTTGTTAATTAAATCACGAGCGATGCAAATGTTTTTGATTAATATACGAACTGTATTTATTAATCCAAGTTTATAGATTTATATAGATAGAATTTATAAATGTATAAACATACTACAGTTTATCGTTAATTCGTGAAAAAAATGTATATGTAGAAATTACCATAAGCTAAAATAAATGCCATTATAGTATTTCCCATTGTGATTTCATGTCATTGCATGAACTAATTTTAATAACCAGTTAAATAACTATAAAAAATTCTCTTCGGGTAGTCAGTCCATTCTAGTCATTAGTTTAAGCGAAAGGTCACACAGCCCAGATTTGTTTCTTTTATATCTCCTCACAGCCCTTAATTCTGTTCCCCTGATCTGTTTTCACTTCTTTGTTTTTCTCTCAGTGACTCTTGAACTCTTTCTCCACAGGAGACGTGTTTACAAGACGTCGCTCCTAAAGAGAAGAGAGATCTATCCCCCATCAAGATCAATGTGATAACTGTACGTATAGCATTGTGTATGTGCTGAATGTACTGAATATATGTTCAGTACATGTACTGAATGTACTGAAACGTGCGAGTACTGTAATCCTGCTCTGACCAGCAGGCTCTGTTAACAAATCTAATGTGGTATTTTCAGATGGCAGCCTTTTCAGTCTCTGCTTCCTTTTATAGCAAACCAAGTGAATTCCTATTCCCGTGACCCCATAAACTTCTTTTGGAGCTATACGCTGGAGCATTGTGACATACAGCCCCCAATGTGGTCTGTCCAGTGCAATTAATACAAAATGTGTCGAGAAAAAGGAGAATGTGCCGAGATAAATTGATTGGTCTTTGTTAGTAGCCTTTAACTAAATCTTTACTATTAAAAATATATTAGTAGTACTAATAATGACCGTTGTAAAGATACAGTCTAGTCCAGTGGTTCTTAACTGGTGAGTTGTGACCCAAAAACCCAACAACAGGGAAAATGGTGCTAAATGCAAATAATGCGGTATAATTATACATAGTTAGTACAGCTAAAACAAGGTTTAAAAAGGAAGATAAAAACACTTTCTATAATTTACTCGCTCACATCAACGTATGTTTGCCTTTGGGCAGAAACTAAATATTAATTCAACAAAAATACTCTGTAATCTTTCTGTTTGAGGAAACGAGTTTGTGCTAATTAAATAGAACAGACACGCTTGGAGGTATTAAGATATACCGCACAATTTGCAGTTTCCCCTACGTTTCATGTCTCTGTCTGTTTAGGAAAACACAGAGCAGGTGATTCGTCCCCGACTCCTCGCCAGCTGCCTGTGGCGTAAATGTCCCCAAACCGCCCCCGTTGAGAACTCTCTGCTGCCCCCTGTGGAGATACTGAACTACTGCAGCATGAGCCAAGCCTCTTTCGCTCGCACTGATCAAGAGGCAAACCGTGAGGAGGAGGAAGCTGGTGAGGAAGATCAGGTGACAATTAGGAGCTGCGAGGTGAAGAAGTTGTCGAACGGACGCACACACACCACCCTGCATCCCCTGCGGCCTGCTCGTGCCATGGTGTGCCCCAGTCAGGTCCGCTGTAGGAGCATGCACTCCAAGGAAAAGAAAGCAACGCAGATGTTGGCCATTGTTCTAGGTGAGAAGCTCTGTCCATACGGCACATAAATAAAGATCTTCTTTTCTCTACAGTGATGCCACTGAGGAACCATTTTGGTTCCTCAAAGAACTGTTTAGTCAACGGTTCTTAAAAGAGACCATTTATTTCTTACCTTTTATAGTTTCTTCCACTCAAAAGAACCTTTTCTAAAACAAAAAGGTTCTACAGATGTTAAAGGTTCTTTATGGAACCATACAACCAAAATATTTCTTCTATGGCATTGTGAAGCACCTATTTAAGAGCGACTATTATTAGACACCCAGTGTGGTGACCCTAGTGATTCTCCTGGTGTGTTAGCTGGTTTTAAGTTTTTATTAAACATTCATACAAAACTAAGCACCAGCTTGGCAAAACTGAACGATAATCTTAAACATGTTGATTTATGATGTTTTATTTTATTAGGGGATACAATTTTACTGATTATTCTGAGTGTTTCTCTTTATAAATGCTACTTTACTATTTTCAAACAAAGACTCGCTTCATCTGTAAGTTTCTCGACTGATGTTTCAAAAGTGGGCTGCAGTGATTCTTTGAAGCTTGGTTTGTGCCACAGCTTGTCAGATTGCTGACAAGCGGCCACATAGGGAACACTGTGGCTGACGAATGCCAATAGCTGCATGCAACAACTGCAGAGTAGAGCCTCATACAGCCTCATACTTGTGTGGAACACTCAGTAACCAATCTGATTCCATTAACGTTGACTGACTCCCCGTGAGTCAGTGTTCTGTAGAGCGATAGATGACGTTGATGGTAATCTAAAATGTCTGCCTAACTGAACAGGAAATTAAATCACACTTATGAAGTCAGATCTTGGATCGAGTGTGTGGCTCAGCTGCTCCAGTTCAAAGTCAGCTGGTCAGGGTTGTCACATGACCATGTGTCACGTACTGTACAGGAACTCATTTACATACTGCTTGCAAAGAGTTTTTGCGGATGGAGAAAGATGTTTTTTGCAGAGATTAGTGTAGCTATGACATCCACCAGCTACCAACCCTGACCCCTTGCAAATGACTACATAATGAAAATGAATGGGGGTCTGTTATTATGACTGTATAATTTCATGCATGACCTCTCGTACTGTTTCTGTCTGTGTGTGTGTATTTCAGGGGTCTTTCTTATTTGCTGGCTGCCGTTCTTTGTGACTCACATCCTAAACACTCACTGCAGGGCTTGTCATATTCCACCTGAGCTCTATAGCGCCTTCACCTGGCTGGGCTACGTCAACAGCGCTCTCAATCCTGTCATCTACACCACCTTCAACATTGAGTTCCGCCGAGCCTTTATTAAAATCCTGAGCTGCTAAATCATTGGCCATGCTCACCTATAATGCTCAGTGGACTCATGACATCATGGATTCTATTTCAATGGATAATAATAAAGGGCTATTAATGGCCTTGGACAGTGAGAATCTGTTCAAAACGACTTCCATTCGCTACAAAGTTGCAGCTGGAGGATTTTGCCATGTTAACTTGGTTATACCGAGCAACAAAGTGCATTCAAATGTTCAATTGGGTTTATTTTGAACAAGGCGAAATCCGGATTCAACGAGTATTTGGATTAATTCACAGTCTGCTCCAGGATGTAGCAGTCGCTTCACGTTCTACAATAAAGACTATAATGTCGTCTGGAGCTTGTTTTATATCTCAGCATCTTGTTGAAATTCGGAGGTCATCATGTGTCTGCATGTGTCACGCCTCCAAATGGAGCTAAATCGAGATTTAGCTAAGAGAAAAACAATATGGCATAAAGACTATAGTGACTTGTCAAAGAAACTATATAAAGCACGTGACCAGATCATGAGGTATACGTATAGGTCTAACTGGGACATTAACGGTTTCCCCTGCCGAAGGTTAACTATTGTGAAAAAAGCAAATACGAAAATACGAAGTTGAAGTAAAACGTTAAAGAGAAATAACAAAGAGACGCGCCTGTGTGGAACTAGATAAGTCAGTTTGTTGATTGAAAGTGAGTGAGTGAAGCTGCGACTGCGTGAATTAAAACGAGCGAATTGATTAGTAGAGAGTGCGCTTATAGAGAAAACGGGACTCTCAACCACCATTTGACGCTCAGCTGGAAGCCACATGATTATACTGAGAAAGATTGCATGCGAAAGAAATTGAGTGAGAGAGCGCGAGAAAGCGTCAGGCTCGTGTGTAGCTTGACCCAAATTGAAGCTTTTCCAGACGCGCGCGGAGCGACTCTCAGTGTGTCGCTCTGAACGTGTGCGAGCGCCGGTACAATAGAGTGAAGGTGTGAGTGATGGCCTCTTTATGCTAATTACTAAACGCTGGCTAGACTCCAGCACTCGGTTCTGGTTTAATGTGAGTGCTTCACACACGCAAAATTATGACTCCACTGGTTGTCATCAAGTGACAACTAATTAATTCGAATTGCCGTTTGTTTCCCAAACCAAAGGCCTCCTTAAGCTCCTCTGTTCCCCACTCCCTCATATCTCCCGGGCACACATTTGCTGGCGCTGTAGATCCTAATCTGCAGCGCATTGTAGATCGACTTGTGCACATAATGCGGTCCTGTCACTTTGCTAATTATTGTTTTATAAAGGCGTGTGCGGTGTATACATGCTTTTGTGACTGAAACCCTGCCCGTTTGTGTTCCAGGCTTCAATAACAAAGTCAAAATGGTGGTAGGTGGGACTGAAAGACATTTGTGAATTATTTAAGCTGCCTTTCATATCATGCTTTCTGTCCACCCACCCGCTCGTCATTCTATAGGCAGCCCAAGCGAATTTTATTCACGTCTGCCATGCACTGCGCCTATAAGAGAAACTGACAGTTCTGTAAGCCTGATAAATACTCTGAAATGTTTTTTCCTTTGATTGAATAAATAATGATTTGCGATCATTGGTTTGATTATTTCATCGACTATTATTAAATACCATTTTTAAGAGTGATTGTCTGTTTAAAATTTGAACCCTATAACGCTAGGGTGTTAAGGCTGTCAGGGAATTGCTATACGTTTGCTAATGGCTTTGTGATAGGTCTTTAGCATCAGGGTTGCCAGGTGTGGGTAACAAAAGTAGCCCAAAACGAATGACTGTAACCCAATACCAAAAGTCAAAATATGCCACTACCATACCTGAAATACATTAGTTAAATGTCACTCACTATTTTAAATAACATTATCAAATAAAATTTATGCAATATGTCAAACTTTTAACCCATGGAAAATAAAACAACCGGTGGCAACAGTTTAAAAGAAGCCAGATTCTGCAGGAAAAACACAGACCTGGCAACAATGTTTAGCATATTGATATGCATTCTGAAAGGATGCTTAAGCTACTGGCCCAGGTCTCTGTGACATCCTGATATCCTGTATATAGCTATAGGGTCTCTCCTTTAATATAAGTTTATTGGACATTTTATCATTCAGCAGACAAAAGTGCCCACAATGGTTCAAATAGGAAGGTTTAAATGTCTATTATAAAAACAATGATACAATAAAAACAATAGCAACACATAAGCACATACGTGCGCATTTGTTTCCCAGGCAGGTGAATGACTATTCAATATAATGTACAGAGAAAACCAGAGGCAAGTAATGATAAGTAAAAATAAGTCTCCTGTTTACAAGTGCTGAACAGCTGCTGGAATCCTGAGGCTCTCCTACAGCCACATTAAAAATGTTTACAAAATTAAACATGTATGATCTTGCATTTTAAGTGGCTACACATGCAGGGTGTAACAGTCTTAACATAACGTGTATCTACAGGTTTGGCTTATACTTGTGAGGGCCAATTGTTTTGATGTCCTTACACTGATAGAAAAAAGGCTCACAAATCTGACAATCTTATCAGTGTTGCACTGCTTCATCTGAGGCGGTTTTCTCTGCCTTCACTCATAAAGTGTCTCATGGTGAAATTATATACTGTAAACCTGCCATGAGGAGAGACAGAACGTGCTTCTGTTATCTGCTGCAGGCAGTTTTGTGCACTTTCTGATACATTATGCAAATCTCGCTCTCCTTTTTGAAAACTGTGAACGCTTATATGGAAGTCATTTGGATGACCTTTTCAACCTTTGAGACCCGCCTTCACTGTCACATGACTTCTCTTTCATTATCTCGTTCCCGTATATTTTGTGGACAAAAAGCAGAAAGTGTCTGAATTACTTTTATTCCGTGACTAACATGCAAAGTTTCAAAAACAATGCATTTAAAGTGATTCATTGGTAGAGAAGAAAATTTACCGGCCCGTGTATCTCAGAGGCCCGGCAGGTCTCCTCTGACAAACCATACTGATGACGAGTTCTGGATAACATATGCCCTTGATTTTACTGTTGATAAAATGGTGGTTGTGAAGTGTTTACAATGGCAAATTTTAGCGTCCAGTTTTTAGACGTTGTATTAACATTATTGCTTGGTTATAAGAATGTTATTCAAACGTTTTAAAATACTGTAACATTTTTACAATTTCCACTACCACTTAAGATATATATGATATATTACATAAAATAAACATTCTGCCAATATTACTGCAAGAATGTTTGTTGCTAACTTTGAGAGAATTTTGTTAACCAGCGTTCTGAGAATGTTCTATTAGCTGGGAGTTTTTTATTGGCCCAGGTTATCATTTCACCAGCATTTCACCAGATTAAATGACATTCTGTCAGAGCTGCAAGAGACTGTCAAATACAATTCAGCTCCCAGTCGTTTTTCTCCTCTGACTGCGCTTCTCAATTAATCACCTTTGTGGGTCCATTTAGGAGAGTCGCTACAGCAGCATGCGGATTTGCATTCGAATCATCTCAGGTTATTATCCTGTCGGACTTCTGCATGCCAGGGATGCCAGTGCATGGAAGTAATCACTAGGACAGGGCTCAGTATGGTAAAGGGCTCTTATATGGTTGCCATAGTTTTACAACAGTACATGTGCAATGGCTTTTTAATAATTCCATTGGAAAAACAGATTAGATACTAAAGAGATATAATGTGATCTTTCTTTGCTGTGAATTAAATTTCTTTTTTGTTTTCTTCCCATTAAAAAAAGTTTTTTTT
>JAZGTJ010012091.1:2007-16212 GCA_036877575.1 Botia almorhae
GGTCAAACATAAACATCTGTTGTGCCCATCAGGGACGACAGGCAAATAAACGCCCAATAAAATCTGATTGCTAACAATAGGATTAATAAATTGGCGTTAACTTACCAGTAACACTTTCAGATGTCAGAATAACAGCGATTTGTGATCAGACCTGCCCTATGAGGTGTCAGAGGGGAGATGTGGTGTATGGTTGCAATGCATAGTTCTGCATCCATAGATGTCCTCAGCTCGCGTGCTGTGTTCTCCAGCACCTCTGTCCAGTACTGTCCCCTTCAGATCTTTAAACAGTGAGCAGAAAAGGTATGAACATTATTTTTTAAGTCAAAATGGCCGACTAGGGGACGCGGACGCGCATCACGTGAACGCGATCGGTTCGGCGTTATCGAAATGAATGTTGTATACGATGTGAAACGCTTTACTTAGTTTGTTAGATGAATCGAAACATATTGTTTTCATCTTAATGATGAATTCAAACTTGATGTCTAATTTACCATTTTTTATTTACTATTTTTTTCATATGTTGTTTTTTTTCTTTTTTTGGGGGGTGCCTCTTGTTTATTATGGTCTGTTATAATTGGGAAAAAAAACATTAAAAATTCATTAAAAAATTCATAAAATTGTTAAGATAAAGCATCACTATAGGCTATTTACACATATTTTACAAATCTTAATAATAGTGTTGTAAGGGTAAACCCCGGTTCTAACGTTTTTAAGTTTTTAAGTGAGGAAATATGAACCAATAAGATAACGTAATAAAGCTTTATGTGTAGAAGGAAGGATTGTTTTCGTATTGTGGCGCAGGAGAGAGCGCGGGCACGCGGCGGCGCGCACGTGACGTTTCGCAGCCGGCTTTCCTCTATCTCTCTCCCTGGTCCTCCTCGCGCAGCTGCTGCACCGGTCTGCAGACATGGCGAACGTCGCAGACACCAAACTATACGACATCCTCGGAGTGTCTCCTTCAGCCACCGAGAACGAGCTCAAAAAGGTAGAGACGGTCTCATCCGCCCATCGCCTCGTATCACGGTCAAATCACAAAGATGCGCGTGACTTGGGGTGCTGCATGTTGGGGGAGCCACTAGCATGTTTTTGTAGGTTACATGCTGCCGAGAACCCACTGTGGCCCTGTGTATATTAAACACCGATTTTGGAAAAGATTTGACGGATGCATAATCATACGCGTGGTTTGTATACTGCTTTAATAGCTATAAGCTTCTTCTGTGTTTATGCATTGGGTATTAAGAGCATCTACCAGGTGCTTCTGAAGGTGCTTCTTGCAGATGAAGAACATTCATGTATAAAGGGAATAGAAGACCTAGCTTACCTGCTGCTTTAATGAATATAAGCTGGAATCTGATGTGCAGTGTTGCAGAGATGGTTTAAGTCTTATATTGACAGTGCCCCATTTTAAGGTGTTTTTAAGGTGTACACCCACATGTTATTGTCCAAAGCCTCTTTGTTAAGGGTGAACAGTCTCTGCCCTTGATATACAAAGTATCTGAGTGTGCATGTTGGGTTTGATTTTCATTTAGTTGTTACATGATTGTACAGTAAGTGCAAATGAAGTTAAGGAAACGAAACTAATTTTAACTACCAGTAAATTTGATCATGCATCCACAGCATGGAAACACTGGCAATGCAGTTTAAATGGTTAATGGGAAAAAAGGATAAAAGTAATATAGCTTGTTGTTAGAACTAAGGAACTGTGATTAAAAAAAAGTGTTTTTTGTCATTTCATTTACAGGCATACCGGAAATTAGCAAAAGAGTATCACCCTGATAAAAACCCCAATGCAGGTGACAAGGTGAGGTCCTAATTTACAAAGGTCGTGTCATTGATTATTTTCCCCTGAGGTCTGCTAGGCTGTGGACTGGAGTTGTAAGTGTGGGCGGAGCTAATGTTGTCATTTTTTGACATCATAAATTTTAGCCGAAAAAATGATCATTTATGCTACTGCGGCTTCCACAGATGATGTATATTTATATAGACAACTTGGTGCTTCCTATCAGAATGTGAAGAGACATTCAATCAGCATAATAAAAAATGTTTCTGGTAAAAATGGCCCACCCTGCTTTTAAGGAGGTTTTCAGTTTACAATTTACTTATTTTTTTTACTTACTTTTACTTATAAACTCTTATTTTATAAGGTCAAGGACATTGATTTTTGTACAGTGTGAAACTGTTAGCGCATATATAATTTGTATAAGCCATCAGTAAAATAATTCCGATGTTGACTGCGGAATGTTTGTGATAGTTTAAGGAGATCAGTTTTGCGTATGAAGTTCTGACTAACCCAGAGAAGAAGGAGCTGTACGACCGATATGGAGAGCAGGGCCTGCGTGAGGGGGGAGGTGGTGGAGCAGGAATGGAGGATATCTTCTCACACATCTTCGGAGGAGGTCTGTTCGGCTTCATGGGAGGCCAGAGCCGCAATGGTGGCCGACGGAGAGGAGAAGACATGATACATCCACTAAAGTGAGTGATGAGTGATGCTTCCATCTTTACCTGCACTAAAATAGGGCCAGTAATCTATGCGTGACCTACTTTACGAGGTGACGAGGAACTGGCCTGGTAATTAAGTGTTGCTTAATACAAAAGATTAAATGAGGAATAATAATGTAGAATGTACTAAGTGTGGTTCTTAAAGCTGTAATCTGTGACCTTTTTTGTTTAAAATTCTTTTAAAAATCAGTTATTAAGCAAGAACATGAAAGATCAGCGTTCAAAACAATCTCCAAATATGTGTCTGGATTTATATGATGGTAAGTAAATAATATAAAATGTGTAGGTGAACATATATTTGCTTTCCTGTAGCTCAGTGGTTAGAGCATGGTGTTAACAACGCCAAGGTCATGGGTTCGATCCCAGGGATTGCACATGCTCAATGTATAGTGATCAATGTGTAGTATAATGCAATGTAAGTTGCTTTGGATAAAAGCATCTGCCAAATGCCTAAATGTAAAATATCTGCAGAGGATTCTAAATCGTTCTTGTTTATACCCAACAGAGTTTCTTTAGAAGATCTATACAACGGAAAAACAACCAAACTACAACTCAGCAAGAATGTTCTCTGTAGTGCGTGTAACGGGTGAGTGTGTTTCATGTTTAGCAGGATTGTGTCGAGGATTATAACATATGTGTTACAGTTACTGTAGAATCACCTCTTATTTTCTCCACGTCTCTACCTCATCCTCAGTCAAGGAGGTAAAACAGGGGCCGTGCAGAAGTGCGCCACATGTAGGGGCCGTGGCATGAGGATCATGATCAGACAGCTGGCCCCTGGCATGGTTCAGCAGATGCAGTCTGTGTGCACTGACTGCAACGGAGAAGGTGAATATTCAGGACTACCTGTTTATCTTTTTAGTAAAAAGTGATGATCTTAACTCTGATGTGTGTGTACGAATTTAAAGTATTGATGCTTGTTTTGATCTGTTTGTAGGTGAGGTGATCCATGAGAAAGACCGCTGTAGGGAATGCGACGGGCGTAAGGTGTGCAAAGAGGTGAAGGTTCTGGAGGTGCACGTGGATAAAGGAATGAAGCACGGGCAGAAGATCACTTTCAGTGGAGAGGCGGATCAATCCCCCAACACAGAACCTGGAGACATTATACTGGTTCTGCAGGAGAAGGACCATGAGGTGAGACACAGAATAATGTGAAGGTGATGGTAGTCTCAGGCTCAGAAGATACACTCACTAGTCATTTGCAGACATCTGATACTCAAATGACAAATAACGTGGCTCAAGTGGCACTAATCAAACTAGCTGGTTCCTAATGATCAATGTCCAGGAATTTAGATTTCATGTATAATTATGTATTTGGCAGAGGCTTTTATTCAAAGTGGCTTGCGTATATTCTACACGTCATTTTTTTCATTAATTTGTTTTCAGGAAATCAGACAACCTTTAAGCAGCTAATGTGATGCTATTTGGTCCCACAGGTCTTTATCGGTCCACTATAAAAAAAGTCAGTGCCAATGCTACTTTGAAATTTAAGGAACTAGTGACCGTAATTGCCAAAAATGTCAAAGTTCATGTTATTAAATAAAGGACATTGATGAGATTTCAGTCAAATTCAGATTTATACACTCTTAAATGTTAGAAAATATTGTAATTGTATGTGTCACTCAGCTGGCACAGGACTCATTCCACATTTGAATTCTGACATTTTTGAGACCTTTTGTGAATAGTCAAAAGTCAGACAACCTTAGTTCAATAGGGAACAGCAGTCGTCACATGTTGTTGTCATGAATTTGTACAGGAATTCCGTCGGGATGGCAACGACCTGCACATGTGCCAGAGGATCGGCCTCGTGGAGGCGCTCTGTGGATTTCAGTTCATGCTCACACACCTCGACGGACGGCATCTTGTCATCAAATATCCCCCTGGAAAAGTCATAGAGCCAGGTGAGTACATGTGTGTCGTCAGCTGCTTGGGTCTTAAATGTGAGGCTGCTTTTCTAGAAAGTGATCGTTCTGTTGTTTTCTCAGGCTCCATAAGGGTCGTCCGGGGGGAAGGTATGCCTCAGTACAGAAACCCGTTTGAGAAAGGAGATCTGTACATCAAGTTTGACGTACAGTTTCCAGAGAATGGCTGGATCAGCACAGAGAAACTAACGGTGCGTTTTCTAAACCGAAAGCTGCTGTTTCAAAGTAGTTATAATAGATTTTAATGTTAGCATGTTGCTAAGCTAATAATATACGTAACACACAAATATTACATTTGTTGATTGTTGTGAACTTGTTTTACATATTTTAGGAACTGAATGAAACATTTCAAAGCAATATTTCCTTTTTGAGAGTTTGTTGCAATGGATTATGGGATTGCCTCCTGAAGGATACATGAGATTCTGACTTACCAGATTTTGGAAATGAGCTGTTGACTTCAGACCTTATTAGTGTTTGAATGTGTCTTCATGTAGGAGTTGGAAGATCTGTTGCCGTCGCGTTCCGAAATTCCTGTCATCTCAGCTGATGCGGAGGAGGTCGATTTGCAGGACTTTGACCTCAGTCAGGGGTCATCTGGTGGCCACCGCCGTGAAGCTTACAACGACAGCTCCGATGAGGAGGGGGGCCCTCATGGACCGGGGGTGCAGTGCGCCCACCAGTAGTCTCAGAATTTCTTGCAAGTTCTTTTGGGGAGTGTTAAGATTCCCTTTTGTCGGACACAACCCCCCCCCACCATTCATCACATCATATAGTGAAGTGAACACACACACACAAAACACAATATGAACACATACACTGACATCCCTTATTTATGTGCAAGCTACACACTAAGCTAGCTTTACACACACACACACACACACACCCCTAACTTTACACTTTACAAACCCACAAACACAGAGACGAAGCAACATTGATCATCATCCCTACCTTCATTTCATTGTAGATTTTCACATATATATGCTCTCTGAATATATTAAACTTGATGTTGGTGGGGAAGCAGACTGTTGTTTTAAGTTAAAATTAACGCACACACACAAATCTGTTATGAGACTAAGCCAGTGTGTTTTCCTACAGTTCAATAAAATATTCAGTTGTGTGTTGTCATATGCTGGCCAGTTATTCAGGCATTGTCAGTTGTCTTGCGCTCTTTACATCAGCGGCAGTTCATAGTACTGGTTTGTATTCAATAGCAAACGTGTGCATGGGAGACTGGATATCTGCAGAGATGTAATCTAACTGAGACAGAAAAGAAGCAACTGAAACGTGTTTACCTGTGCTCATGTTCTGCAATAAAGTTATAAAGTTACTTGCATTTTCTCTATTTTGCCAAAGAAACAGTCTAATGATCAACAGCCAATGTGTGCATGCACTGTAAGCACTACTAAACACCGATAGGGGGCGGTATTAATCATTGGCAACTACGAAAGCGTTTGAACTGTGAAGAAAAGTTGCTTTTATTAAAACAGAATTACTTGTGTGTTCAAACATTAATAAAGTTCATGAATGTTTGGTGTGTGTGCGCAGTGTCATTGATCCGCGTGAGATTTGCGCATTAATGTGCGTCTTCCGTCTCTGCCATGCGTTGAGCTGTGGGTGCGATGAGCTCTTTGAAACCCGTTGTGTTTCTGTAAAACCCAAAACAAACGTTAATGCAACGTGCTTAGAACGTCGCCTTGATTCTGTTTACCGCTGAACCTGAATTCTGTCCATTTATTTACCCTCACATGTATACAAACTTGTAACTATATCCAAAATATGCAGATTTATTATAAACAGTCTTTCACGTGAAAAAGTGCTTAGGGCCGAATCGGGAACGTTCTCTCAAAGTTATCAAAAACGTTCTTGCAGTAATACATTTTTTTAACGTTATATATAATATATATTAAAAACTTAAGTTAGTGGAAGTTAGTTTTAAAAACTTTATCAAATAAAAAAATGCGTGTATAACGTTCTTCTAACGAGCAATAACATTAAAACAACGTTTCTTGAACTTTTAAAATATTTTCATGTAAACGTATGAGAAACATTCTTACAACCTAAAACTAATAGCTGGGAGATTTGGTATCCGCAGTACTTCGACAGTATTAAGCAGTAATAAAACAAGGTCTGGACACTGAGAAGAGGGCCACACTTGTCTTGAAGACAGTGTGTGCAAGTGTCTCAGAAGTCTCAGAATCGTACGTACGCACATCTTACATCATTTACATAATCTAACAAGTTTGAAGCAATGTAAATAAATAATAGATTTCTCCCATACTTTTCCGTAAGATGACATGAATGCACGTACTGAAACCAGTAACTGAGGTAAATGTACAGCAGCTTACCTTTCTCGTCTGGTCTGGAGGATGCATGAGCGCTCTCTCCTCATTTGCTCGAGTTTCTCTCTTACTAAAGTTTTCTGTTGGTGCTCGTCCTCCTAAAACGTTCCATCAACATTTCCATCACGTCCACACAGCGGAGTCAGAGTGCAGTATGTGCGCATATGTGTCTGTACCTGCCGTAGCGTGTCAGTTAGATGTTTGAGTGTGTCTTCCTGCGTCAGACCCAACAGATCCTCCTCGGCCTTACGACTCTGCATGATTGCCAATTGCTCCTGAACCTAATAAAACAGTCTCTAGTTTGTCAACATTAAACCTGATAGGTTTATGTACTAATGTCAGGTTTCTTGTGATGGTTTTGTGTACTAACTCTCAGTAGTTGTCTGTCTCGGTCCCGTTGCCAGCGTCTCTCTGCTCTTCTCTGGATGTTCACTAGGCAGCGCATGGTGGCCTCCCTCTGTAGCTGCTGCTCCTCAGGCCCTCCTTCAGCCATCTCCTCCGCTGTACTCTGCTCTTCACCTGTCTCAGCCATATCTTCCTCTATACCCTGCTCCTCATCTCCTTTCTTACCCATCTCTTCCTCTCTCCTCTTCTCTCCACCACCTCTCTCACCCATCTCTTCCTCCCTCCTCTGCTGCTTCTCACCAGCATCACATGTGTGTGTCTGTTCATGATCTGGGGACTGTGTGCTTACCGGTGATGTGCTTGTGTCTGTTGTGTCAGTGCTCTGTATAACAGTGCTAGAAGTAGACAGTGTTGAGTCGGGCTGTAGGTTGTCAGTGGGAGTTTGGAGTGTGTGCTGTTGATCTCTCACATCTTCCCCTGGCATTCCAGCCCGGTCAGAACAAATACACTGTAATGTAATCGAGGAAGAGCATACATTTTGTAAACTTGAATAGCAGAAGGGTTTGTGGGTAACATTTATAATATACCAGATCCAGTTTAACGTAAGCTTCTTACTTCAGTGGCGGTTGGATGGTCTTGTGTGCTATGTGCCTGAATCTCTGTCTGCATTTCTACAGCACTTGGTTGGAGAGAGAAAGGGCTACTGATCTGAACTGTGTTAGCATGTCTCTCCTGCAGTGTTGTAGTGGATGCCTCTACTTCCTGTACAGCTGATGTCACTTCCTACAAGAACAATATTATTTTATGTATGAATGAACAAATGAAACAAATCATATACAAATGTGGATGTTTTAAAGGGGTAATACCATGAGAAACTAATTTTTCATACGCAGAGGGGTTTACAAAAAACTCTTAAAGTCGCAACAAATAAAGAGATCCATTTAATTCTTTAAATTAAGGATCAAAGAAATGTTAAAAATGGCCATAAAAATGAATATAACTGTCTGACAAACATAAGGTGACCTCAGGAAGAAACGTATAAAAAATGTATATGGCCCCTTTAAGAAAGGAAGCGTGTACCTGAATCTGATCTTCTCCATGGACTGGATTGCTCCAGGCCAGTGTGATTAGAGAATTCTGTTTCTCAACCGAGATCTCCTCTCTGTTGTTTCCTATGCTCTCAATATCTCCCTGTCTTCTCTCTCTTTCTCCATCCCTCATTTCCATCATGCTCAACTTATCTCTCGGGTCTCTGACACACAGAATCTCCAAATATGGAGTATCTTCTGGAACCAAAGCCATTCCACACCCTACATACACAAAAATACAGAATTAATGCATATTCATTACAATATATAGCATTATTGTTTCCTACATTTGTAAGTTATTATAGAATTACATACTGAATGAAATATTTACCTTACTAAGGTGAATGATTGCAGAAAAACAAACTAGGTCAATTACAAATGGTGTGAGCTTGGGTTGGAGAGAACAATGGCTAATGTTTCCTAAAAGTTCTCTCAAAGTTATCAAAACCTTTTGGTTGTAATGTTAGTAGATTGTTTTTATGTTATATATCAGTAGTTTGTGGAACGTTTTAAAAATGTTACAAAATGTAAAAAAAATGTTTCAATAACGTTCTTATAACCAAGCAATAGCGTTAATACCATGTCCACAAAACTGGAAGTGGAACATTCCTAGACCATTAACAATATAATTTTTGTTGCTTAATAGAGATGTTGGGGAAACAATCTTACAACTTAAACTTGTTAGATGGGCAGTTGCAGATTGGCAAAATGTTTGGGAAATGTGTTTAAAATCAGAATGTTATGAAAGCGTTCTTTGAATGTTTGGCATTTACCAGTGCAAAGTTCTTGTTTTTCACTATCCATTGACCCTGGCTGGACATATTCAGGCCTCTCTCTCCCCTAAAAGAGACATTAGACACATTTTCTCGAATCTTCTGTATCAATCATGCTACCTTTATCATTTCGTATGTTCAGTTAATCTCACTGCGTTTGGGCTACTGGTGGACTGCGCTGGTGCACGTGACTGTAAAACTTCACACAGGTTGCGTAAACTGGGTCTGCGCAGCTCTGTCTCATATTTGTGCAGTACAGTCAGAAGACCCTCAGGTTCCTTTAAAACAAGGAGCCATTTATTCTCACATAATAGACATCTTAGTACAATATGATATTTCAAATAATCTGTGAGAATGTGCCGATAAATAACTTGGCCTTTATGTTTGTAAGACTCAGACCAGATTTTGTAGAGAGTATAAAACAGTCCAGGTCTCATCTTCGTGTGCTTGTGTAAGCCGAGTCAGCAACTGAACGGCACATTCACCCCATGAGACTTCTATCCCAGAACACCCTGGGGCCAGCAGTCCAGTATTAGAACCCAGTGCTTCCTGCAGAGAGACTTTTATCTGCTGCAGTCTGGAGACACAGCTCTGAAGCTCTGCATTTCCTTGGGCCGCATCTTAAAGGTACAGACACACAAGCATATTTAATGAAAACCAGAGATGGTCAAGGTTTAGTGCTGATGTCATTCTAATGTCATTCTAATGACATCACTGCTGGTCATGTTTAAAAATCCCTCAGACCCAAAAATAATCATTTACTCATCTGCATGCTGTTCCAAACCTGTATGACTTCTTCAGTAGAACAAAAACGGAAATTTAAAAAATGTTAGTGGACTTTACATTTTTACAGACTTCACATCTTCAAAAAGATCCGTTTTAATATTCTCACACCAGCTTTGTGTTCCACTGAAGAAAGTTTCTTAGGTCTGGAATGACATGCGGTAAATTTCCTTGTTTGTTTATTTTTATTGAACTGTCCCTTTAATTGTGTATTTGCATATGGTTGGTTAACTGTTGCTTTTCAGCCCTTGGAGTTCACTCAAGGAAACCCTGTGCAAGATCTCCACCAGTTGTTTTCTTTCCTGCTCCTGACACAGAACCAGCAACTGTAGCACAGCCTGATGAACAGGAACACAAATGGCTTATTATAAACCTGCAGCAATGAACATGAGAACATGAGCAGATGAGGCAAATACTCATGATGCAGTTAACATATTTACAAAATGACATGCATTTATATTATTCCAACCAAAATCACTTCATTTTCCAAACTTCTCAACTCATAGTTTCTCTAACGTTTCCATTAGGTAACAAAAATGTTATTTTGAAAGTTCTAGGAACGTTCTAAACCTCCAGTTTTAGATGTTGTATTAACATAATTGCTTGATTATAAGAATATTATTCAAACATTTTTGTAATTCTGTTTATAAAACGTTCTACTGACCACTTAAGCATATAATTATTGATATATATGACATAACTTTAAAATGTTCTACAAACATTACGTCAAGAACATTTTTGATAACTATGAATTATTTACGTATGCCTGTTGCACACCTGTTGTGTGCAGCTTCCTGTTTTCCAGTCCTGCTGTTGTTTTGCAGGGGGATCTAGACCTTCTTGCAGCCAAATCCTAGCGAGTTCTGGACTATCGGAACCTCTCATAAAGGGCCTAGAATGCACAGGGATGCTTTTAAATAAAATCACATAATCTGGAAGGAAAAAATGCCAATGGGTCATAAAATGCAAACATGGACGATGTATGTATTGTCTAAATTTAACATGCTCACCATCTGTGCCAATGTTGTCTGGCGCCCAGCAGCGCCGCGTGGGACTGATTTTCCCTTTCTGTTCTCCGCACAGCAACACACATACTCAGATATATAACATGCAGAGCTTCCTGGCCCACTCTGCAGGATCAATAAATCACATCATTACATCTGCAACCATTAGTATAACATGTAACGTGCAACAAAGTTTCCGAACTAAACTTTATTGACCTCTGATCCACTAATGCTGTCAGCCTATCACACGCATCCATTACTATTTCTCAACCAATGAGCTTGTGAGAAAAACCTGTTAATGAGAGTGGTGAGAGATTCCATCTCTTCTTGATAACTGGACTCCAGCTCAGACAGGAAGATGAGAGCAGACCAAGCCTGCTCCCTTGGTTTGGATGACCAAGCTTGATCTCTGGGTTTATTACTCTCAGTGCACCCCTGCAAGACCACTGAACCACAGGTTCTGCCAAATACATCAGACATAAAGATATCAGTGGCAGCATCACAACTATCTGTTTTGCTAGCTTATGCATCAAATGTTCATTGACTGATGTATAAGGCACACAAAATTGGAAACACATTGGATGTTTCCATTAAGTAACAAAAATGTCACAAAAACTTTATTTTGAATATTCTAGGAACGCTCAAAACGTCAAGTTTTTAGATTTTAGACGTCATTGCTTGGTTATTATTCATTATTCAAAAGTTTAGAATTCTGGAACATTTTTAAAACGTTCCACTAACAACTTAAGAATAATGTTTTTGATATATGTATAATATCTATGAGTTCTGTCTCTAGGGGGATCTAGGAGTTCTGTCGCATTCTTTAACAGTCTGATTGGTTGCTTTACATGTCAGTCAGTCCTTGGCCAATGAAAGCTGTTTGAAGTTCAGACCTTCTGCTGTCAGACCGAGGATCTGGCTATGCAAGACTCACAAACAGCTACAAATACTGTACCTGTAGCACCTGAGGGCCCCAGGCAGCCCGCACACTCTGAGCCAGTCCCTGTGTCTGTGTGCTTGTTCTACTGATGCTTCCACTTCTAATACACATTCTGTCTGTTGCCATGGTGACATAGAGTTCCACCACACCATACCTTAATCATGCAGATTAAACAAATTCATTTTACAAGGAGGAGTTTGGGTAATCAGCACATACTCAGAATATTTTTGTCTGGCCCATTTTACTCTCTCTCACTTACCATACTCATCCTGCAGCATCTCTCTGTATAGTCGCTCCTTGATGATGTCATATTTATAGTGCAGGAGCAGCAGGACATCTGAATTCTTGTGACACACACTGCTCTGTCGCACACTGATGACATAACTCTGGGACAGAGATGGTAGGACACTCCAAACACCATCAAGAACAAGTCTGGAACAAAATGCAGGAGGAGATTTTGTAAATTCATCATAAATAATTGTAGGTGTATGAAAAAAGAGTGTGTGTGTGTGTGTGTGTGTGTGTGTGTGTATGTGAGAGACCTGGTGCTGAGTCTCTTGGCTCTGTTCTGAAGGCACAAGATATTAAACTGCTCAGTGTCCTGCTCCTAGCAGAAAATAATGTGCAATAGCACCATTACATGTAAATACATTTACATGTATTCATTCAACACTCATTTATTGGATAGAATTACAAACATAAATAATCATGATTTTACAACGCATAAAGAAAACACTATATTCATAATGTTCTTATATGTTTCAAACTGTTTAATATTACAGTTTCATAGATTATGTTAATTAATTTATAAATCACATTAAAGCTGCAATCTGTAATTTTTTATTTTATTTTAACAAAAACAAGTTATTACACAGATTAGTGTTCAAAACTATCTCCTTACCTTACCCCAAATCACAACGGTAAGCTTATAATAGTGATTCATAATTATAGCTGTTGGGTCCTATTTCCCAGGAAATGTCAGTTTAGTTTCATTTGACTTCAGTATACTTAATAAAAAGTATGTAAAGTAACCTGCAATTTCATGTTTCAACAGAGGTGGCGGTAGAGAGGCAGAAGTTACGGATTGCAGCTTTAACAGATTACTGTAGTAAAGTTTGTACCTGTTGTTTGTAACAGTAGCTGATTATTGATAAATGTTTGTTCTCTCTGAGAGTACGATCACATCTACCAGCCTTCATCATCTGAAGATCCCAATACAACTACAACGGAAGACATAATGGATGTTTTTGTACTTTACATCACAACAATAAATCTAACATCGCAATTCAACGTCACATTAGTCTCAATTTGCTATCCAAACACAGCGTAATATAAGACAAAGATTATATTATATATAAGTCTTATAGAGGTTTGAGTTCCACATTCTTTTAATTAATACAAAGAATCAAGAACAATCGTTTGCGATTAGTGAAAGATCTCTATCTCTATCTGGTTAGTATCATTATAAATAGATATATGTTTATTTGGATGTAGTGTAAATAAGCATAAATATATTAAAAAATATGTATAAAAAAATATATAAAATACCATTTCTCTATTCTCACGTTGTCTCTCCATCACTAGGAGAACATGCAGCGCTCCTCTGACAGAGCATGAAGACCCTCCAATCTCACCTCTGACCTGAACAAATTACATTGACATCAGACGTCCGCGCCCAACACTTTCCTAATGTTTCTGTAACGCCTGAGGTCATGAGAGTGTGGAGTATCTCCCACACCTGTGAAATTGCTCTTGTTGTATCCTCCAGGGTGGTGGAGATGAGGAAGATGCTGTTGTAGAGGGAACATATCATCTCCACGCCTACCTCATCCTCCTCACGTAGACCGAGGCACTCGCAGACTAAATGCACACATTTCTCCATCCTGCAGCACAAAAGCTCGATTTCACGGTTTTAAACACTCTTGGCCTCTGCAGGAAGTAACAAAATATTCTACGAATACTGGACAGCACAAATAATAGTACACAAACAACAACTATACCGTCTCAGCGCACAAAAGAGCATATACCTTATTTGAGACTGAACATATGCCAACACAAACATGACAGGAGAAAGTTGTCTTACCGCTTTGATGAGTTGTTCTTCATAAATGATGCACGGTGACCACGAAGCAACGTCTGTTGTCGTGGCAACCATTAGGGTCAGGTTGCAGAGGGGAGGCATTCATTTCATTACATACAGTAGAGGGCCTGGCAAGCCATACTGTATCTCACAGCATGATGGTATGAGCAACAATCTGCTTTATGAAAGTCATGTTTAGGTCTGATGATATCCTAATAAAAGGCTTATAACAGAGTGTTACTCATACTCAATTACACAAAAAACAAATTTGTGTCTGTATAACTGTATTTTTAAATATTAAGATAATTAATGATTCATATTATTCATATTAATAATAAGATTTTAAATATTAAAATATAATCAGATTTATTATGAATTATTATCAGATTAATTATTAAATATTGATTTTTAAATATTGAATATTACATGTTC
>JAZGTJ010012092.1:0-16210 GCA_036877575.1 Botia almorhae
AAAGTTTGTCGTTGTGTGGACATTACCAATATGACGTCTATCAGAAGTTGGATTTTGGTTGCCATACCTGATGAATAAATGTCAGTATTTGACGTCAATATGAAGTTGGTTTAAGATGTTGGCTAGACACTGGATTTTGGTCACTTTCCAACGCAACCTAAAACAACAAAATATCAACGTCATTTGACGTCGTTTTTGGATGTCAAAATAACGTTGTCCTTAGACGCTGGCTAGACATTGAATTTTGGTCACCTGACGTCACGACCTAAATCTAACCTAATATTAACGTCTTATGACGTTGTGTGCCTGCTGGGTATAGTCATTCCAGTCAGATAGTTTTTTCTTTATCTAGACTGAAGTCAAAGACTACCATACTACTTGCTGGTATGCTGGATGTATCTCGTGTATATGGAATACCCAGATGGCAGATTTGAAAAATGAGCAATATACAACAGAGGGATATTGTATCCCAAAATGCAATGCTTTACATTTATCAGCCCAATTTGTTATTATCCTCAGTCTTATGGTAAAGTGTTAGATATATGTGATTTTTGCATGTGTGATACATTTTAGTACACAAACGTTTTGGAGAGTCATGATTTTGGCATGAAAGCATTTGCACGCAAATTTTGCACAGAAACTCGCACGTACAATGTAAATAAATGATACCCACTGTTTTCAGAAATACTTGCACAGTGTGCATAATTTGTATTTTGTGCTATATGCTAAAGTTTCATTTCAAGTATACTGCATGTTGAAGACCTATAAAGGTTCTGAATGTGCTTTTATAACCCCAACAAAAGCTAATCAGTACAGTCTTTCCTGTGTCAACCTGATCTTTCATTGATGTTCCTGTGGGTTTTCATAAGGTGTTTTGAGCTAATGAAGCCTTTGAGAACACAGAACAGGAAGACATTATGCTGTGGGAGATGAGAGACAGTGTGTTGGATTGTACTGTTTCACCTCATGGTGTTAAATGAATAACTGACATACACTCAAACAAGAGATTCTTACATAACTAATCAACCCTCAATGAAGATGTCAGAATATTAGATTTTAAAACAACTAGATTATAAAAGAACTAGACAGAGAGCGAAGGACATTATATCATTTCTCTTAGCAAAGAGAAAAAATCCAGCCATCTCTTTCTTCCTCAGGTAAGCATAGCACCAGAATCTGCTTTGAGGTTCTTCGTTTTGGTGGTCGTGAGGACAATTGCTTCATTTGGGGCCCCAATACGTAACACTTGTTGGTTTTCCTAACCTGTAGGTTACTTACTGGGATGTTTGTAAGACACAATATTTAATCAAGCTGCCTTGGAACAATGTATTGTGAATGGTACAGCTATTTTTAAGACAGACCCATGACTCAGATATTTTCTTTTTTATTTGACTTATTGTTTAGTAGGTCCCTATTTGTTAAAATGCATAAACTAAATATACATCTCCTGCTCAGGTTTCCAAGCAACAGGCTTCTGACACAGTTTAAAACAACACTCAGAACAGCCCTGTACCCTGATGGCCCTGATATGTTCCCCAACACATCCTCCACTCCCCTCTGGATCATGTAAGAAATTAGAGCCTTGAGTGATTATTGCGGCTCTCACCAGTGCCACCTCTTCAGTTGAATGCCTGCATGAGATAATGACAATTTCCTGAACATACAAGGATATTCATTATTTGGTGTGTGGCTGGCAGATATTAAAGCATTCCCACCAGTCACTTCTAATAATGGTAATTACTAAGATCGCTTTGTGCTAATTACCATGCGGTATTGTAACTACAGAGGGCTTGTTTGTGAGGCCCACCCTTAACCCATGCATCAGGGAACAGCACAGAAGATTTTTTGAAACGGATATGCTGATCGGTTAATTACGCTGATAAATAACCGATTATGTTGCATTATTACTTTTCATAGAAAAGTCCTGTTTTTTGTTTCAGCTGGCTGAGGTAGCCTGTTATGCTTTTGTTGTCCGCTGACATAGCATGCATGCATGTGTGCAACTGTAGTCCTTGTCAATGCATGTAAACAACATGTGAGATGTGACATTACTTGCAGTGTAGACAGTTCTATTGATTATAGTGGGAGCAATCACATCACACTGATTTCTTACCGTGTACACTCTTCTATGGCAGTGCTGTGAAAATCCTACAAAATGTTGTTCTTCTATTGCAGATAAATATAAAAAATACTTATTTGACACTGAAACTTGAGTATCATGGCACAAATTAAAAAAGTGACATTACTTATTATTAGTTAAAACCAACTAATTACATTACATGCATTATGTATAGTCTGTGTGCTATCTTACGGGGGTTGTAGGGGTGCCGTCTATTTTCTGGTTGTTAAAAGAAGTGTTCATTAGAATCTAGTCAAGTTCAAGCTAAAATCCTGATTAGCATAATGTAGCACCCCAATGTCACTGTTAAATTTGACACCATGTATTCCACCAAGTTCCACCTGTTGAGGCGTGTAAAAAGAGAACGTTCTCTGTTTGAAAGAGTGTGATCTCAGTGTTTAATCATGAAAGACATACAACCTGTATATAAGGCAGTGGAAGGGCACACAACACAACTGACCTTGTTTTCATTTTGTCATCTTAAGCAATTCAACATAATCTGTCAGCTGTGGTGGTCTGTCACGCAGCTCTCAAAACTACAGCTTTATTTGTTTGTCTTTTAATCTCTGCTGTCTTTGGTCCAAGGACTCAAGAGGTGGGCAATGCTATTCTGACAACAATCAGTCAAAACTGACCAGTTTAATTTGAGATTTATCATACAGTGCTTAAGAGACATGAAATGAAATGGAAAAGTACATTCTGTAAACGTGATTACAGTTGTTCATTAGAAAATGAACCCCCGAATAAGACATTGGCACTGGAAAATGAAAACCTTTCCTTTTGCATCATGCTGCATCCAAGCCAAAAGGTGTCAGAATAGAAAGTCCAGAACAAAACACACTGTTGTAATAAACTGCAGAAACACACCTGCTTAAAGCTGTATTCCATTCAGATATAAAATAATTTTATTTGATCATAAACTGATGCCTGACACTCAGAGGATGACGTTCAAAGGTACAAGATGGCAGTGCTACTCATTCTCAGTTGAGCAATTTTGAACAAAGAACATAATTTAGTTTCACACATCTGCAAATAAACAGGTTTTATATTCATTATGTAATGTAAAAATGCATTCTATGTACTTAATGTTTACCATTAGGCTTCATCCCATGGATGCTATGATGAAAATATCAGCCATCTGGAGGTGGTGTTCTATTGCTTTTTTCAAAATAAGATGCTGAAAATTTAGATTTTTGTGTGATATGCAAAGTTTATGACGTTGCATATCATTTGGCATGACTCCAATCAGAATTGACCAAACAACCTAGAATTAGGGCCCAGAACAATCAGCCCAACAATGTGTGTACAGAAAACAACACAGCAGTGTAATATCATTATGGCAGTATAGAGATATGATTTACAATGTTTGCACAAAGGAGGTAGATAAGCCCGAAAGCAAAACACTTTGCAAAAACCATTACTCCCTGTTGACCCAAAAATGTTCTTTTTTATTTTTCTTGACCTTAATATCTTAGTTTTCCTTCTCTAGAATAAGTTTAATGGGCCTTGCTGTTTGTCTGTTTTTTTTATCCCGTACAACTCTCCTGTGACTGCACACTAGCCGGTAAGTCAGAGAATCAAAGTCCTACATCCAGAAACTGCCATCATTAAGTACAACAGAAGCAGTGCAGTGGGAGTCTTGTTTTTGTCTCTGCAAACACTCATTGATCAACCTCTATGTCCTGGGATATGATAAGTGTAACAGATAACACTGCGCTGTCTTGACAGTAGATTTGTCACAAATCAGAAACACTTACCTGTTCTCATCAACGGTGCAAAACTCCAGAGGTCGGAGCAGAGGTTAGCATTGATGTTTTCTCTATGAAGAGCGTATTTTGAGAGTGAACCTCTAGCGGTCATGATAGCCTTGATAGATTGAGTGACACCCAGAAAGCCTTAGAGACAGACATTGAGGGATGGGACCTTCAGATCAACATTGGTGATAAAGGGGAGTCAGATTACATTGAGACAGGGGGAACCACAAAATGATATATTGTGTAAAGGAGTAGCTTTAAAGGTGTAGCGGGTGCTTTCTCCCCCTAGTGGTACCAAATGAAACCTGCAAAACAGGTTTTCTAAACACCGCATTCTGCCATTGGACAGACAGATAGTCTTGCCCCAAACTCTGTCATTGGTTAAATAAATGTTGCTGTGTTGCACCATCTGTTCCAACAAACAAGGCAATATTTTGATATTTTTATAGTTTTTAGGGAAATTAACCCTTGAATATTTTACTTATGGTCATCTCCGTATATAATGTTATTTAATAGAAAATACCTACTCAACTTTTGTAAATCAATCTGTATTGTAAATTAATCTGTATTATCCATGCACATAATTATGAATATCCCTGGGGAGGTTTTTAGCATTGCAGTGTACTAAGTTTGGAAAAGAGAATGTTTCAGGACCCTAATAGATGCTCATTGATTAATGTTGGTACCACAAAGCATTCATCTCCTTGCAAGTGCATTTTAATTTGCAGGGCCCAGAAAATCATAACCATTATGTTGGGCAGATTACCCAGGAGGTGCTATCCTTATCTCATTAAACTGTTGGAGGTTTCAGGATCTTGCAGAAGAAGGGTTAACGAAGAAAAAGACACAGAGGAAAAAGTGCAGACGCCATGACTAAGAAATCTATACATGCTGCAAACTCTAGCACTCAGTGCATGGTCTGCTGCATCTGTTGGGAGCTTAGGTGAAATATCACTGTCAGCTTCTCATTTTATTTTTGTTTTGCTGCACAGCTCACTGTTTCAAACTGCATTATGTTTTCAGAGAGCAGATCTGATAGATGCTGCACATGTGTAATAGTCTCGTCTGCTCTGTTATCATAAACCGGATAAACACAATAGCTCAAGAAATCAGCAGCCCTTTAGATGATGTTTTAGATGAAGAGAAAGCTCTTTTGCTCTTCATATGGGTTCCACTTTTCATATTGTATAAAAGAATAATGTCTTGCCCCTGGGTGTAGCTGATTCTATGCAGTGAATGGGAAAATGGTCAGGGAGGGCAGAATGAAAATACAGTTGTAAGATACTACTATAAAAATAGCATGTCCCATGAATTCTGACAGAGCCAGGTTTGAGGAAACCTTGTAAATGCTGAGTGGCGAATGCAAGTAAAAATGGGGTTTAGCATCCGCTGATGCTAGCAGTTTGGTGTTTTTTTCTGCTCATTTATTATTCTCAATACTCATGTTTTTTACATAGATTTAGCTATGTAACTATATGTACTTAATAACAGCTTCCCAATATGAATCTAAAAGACCAGCAAGAAAATAAATGGCAGACGGTTGTAAACTAATGGATTACAGCAAGATTGTAAAGGTTGGATTTATTAATCAAGCCTCAATATGGCAACTGGTCTTTGTCATCATAAGGATATTGCTTTGAAGTGTCTTTGCATCTCATCCTTGCATCCTTCACTCACTAAGATGGAGGATCAGGGACTCAAGAAAAGAGATGAAAAGATACAAGGTTGCACAGATAAAGAATGAAGAACCACCATTGACAATCAAGAAAGCTCAAGATATGACACCAATGAAAATAAAAACCTATTCTGAACTTTCCACAAGGCCACAATTATGACATATAATTTTTGATGTTTTGTGAGGAACCCCGACGTGAGATGCTTATGGTCCATGTGTACGCTTTCGTTTATCAGTTTGGATGAAGTGCTTCTTTTGGATGAAGAAACACAAATATGACATTAACAAATTTGTTTTATGTGGTGGAATTTAAATCTCGAGCCAACAGTAAACACACATTTTGTATATAAAAAAGATTATGTCCATAAAGTGCTGGGAAATTTTCCCACAATGTAAATAAGAAATGTATTCTGCCGTGTAAACAGCCTTATTGATTATTTCATTGATTATTTCTGTATTGTTCAAGTCCATAACCCAGTGAATTCACACTGGATTGCAGAACATTACTGAAACTCTAAACCTACAGTAAGTGACAGCTTTAAACATTATAAATTCTTTCTTTTAAGATTTATAAATTATTCTTTCTTACATGTAAGTCATTCATGTTTTAAATAACAGTTGCAACCAGGCCATCATTTCCACCAGTAAGCAACCGTCTAATCACCTAGCAATGCTGCAGTAAAAAAAAAATTCAGCATCATTGCAGTTGGTTTTGCTCATTCACATACTCCATGTACTAAGAATTTCTTTCCACTTAGCCAATAACACAAAACCAAAATCACATCTCAATGTTTTTGACAAATCCAATAACAAAGCACTGAATTGTGATGGTAATATACAAGGGGAAACCAGCTAAATAGTTCTAGTTTTGTCATAGGAACAAAACATATTTTGAATCAAATAATACTATTCTGGATGCAAATAATGTTTGTTAGCTTGTAAGAAATATTTATGGCAGAAACTTTTTCTTGATTCAGACAGGTGAGGCAAAAATTTTGAATTCTTAACTTAATTTTGAAGCTTCTATGTTGCTATGCCCAAGGTAGAGATTTCTGAAAACAAATCCGTGCTTTTGGCTCTTGGCAGAGATGCGCTGGGAGCAGGTAATGTGTGTGGGACCTTTGGGTCAGTACGTTATTAAGGAGATGAGAGGCAGGCGCAGAAGCTCTAAGAAACCAAGACAGAGCACAGAGCTGGAGGAAAAAGCCTGGGGACCCGCCTGCCCAGGTGATGCTCACTGACCGTGAAACTGACAAATGGGCAGTAGATCGGCCGCAGCAGCAGGCATGCGTGTTGACGGGCCAGTTAAGCTATGTGACTGTGCACACATGTGGAATTAACGCTGTAATGCAAGCTTCCTGTCACACTAACAATGTAGAGTATGTATAGGAGCAAAATATGAAGCATATGAAAATATAAAGCATTAAGGGGCAAATTCACTTAACTGAAGCACTGACAACCATTTTATTAAATACACTGAAATATATACAGTTAGGTTAAGTATTTCTATTAGGTCAATTTCATTCTTTGATTGTGTTACATTAATTGTAAACACACCCTATTATTGTGCTTTACTGGCAAGATGAACTGTTTTCCTTTTACTGTTAACACTGTCTCTATTCCGACTTGTTGACAGCAGGAATTTTAAGAGATTTTTCTTTGCATTTTCTGTTGATAATGGCAGCATTTATGGTATTTATTAAAATGAAAAAATAATTACTGAACATCCATCCAGGTGTGTATTTAAGTGCACTTTTGGGCATTTTAAAACCTAGTTCTGGTGCCTAGATTGCAGTGGTGAAACAATGCTGTACAGTCCCAGCATAGTATTAAACATTGTGCTGTATTCTTTATAATATAGGATTTAGAACTGGCCTACAAGTTTCTTGTACCCTTGATACATTGCCCTTTAATACGCAGTCACACTTTGCACTACTTCATCAAATGTAGTGACCTTTAATATTCTCACATAGTCATTCGGTACTTAACAGACATGAAAGTGAAAGTGACCTATTTGTCAGATATGTTAACCCATACCTAAAATGTGTCCTCTGCATTTAACCCATCACTGGTAAGGACTGCAAGTCGTAAACACACTCACCCGGAGCATACCAGCACACTACTGCACCCGGGGAGCAATCGGGGGTTATGTGCCTTGCTCAAGAGCACTTCAGTTGCTACACCCCCAGCGCTGGAATCGAACCAGCAACCTTCTGATTACAAGCCCAACTCACTAACCAGTAGGCCCCCTAAATGCCCCCCTAAAATGTAACACACTGATAAACATTCTCCCCCCTGTCCTCATCTGAGAAAATATGTTACACCTGTAGCTTTAGATCATCCAACTCAACAGATCTCATCTCAGGTTTCGCAGCCCCAGCTTTGCGGACAGTCCAGGAGGAGCAACGCAAAATTAGACAAGACTGCTTGCTATCAATCTGCGGAGGGGAGAACAGAACGAATTACCACATGTGGTTCTGCGCAGGCGTTCGCTGAATGAATGAGAAACAAGTTCATAGCACCTGGCAGCTATTAAACCGTCTGAGAGACGACTTTGATTCACCTCAATGGATCAGGCTGTAATTAAAAGCTTCAGGGGTCTATGTATAGGTCAATTTACTCAACGCCATAGGAGCTGTCAGCTTGTGATTTGTCTGGTTTACAGCAAGGGCTCATACAGTGTACCCACACAGAACCTTGTCCACAAGTTGCTTTTTGTCTCTGTATATTTAAACACTTTAGTTCAAATAATCACTTTTAAGCAATTACCCCATAACAATTATCCCAATAATTCTTGTTAACCCTTTCACGCATGAGTTTTTTTTCAGCGCTGAGAGACTAGCTTTCTCGTTTACCGCCAACTCCTGGTTTGAACAATAACGTGGGTTTAATTCCCACGTTATTGTTTTATTTTTAATTCCCAGGGAACACATGCAAAATGTGTAACTTGAATGAACTGTAAGTCACTTTGGATAAAAGCGTCTACCAAATGCATGTAAATGTAAAGCTTATGTCACCAACAATATTTGAATTTAGCAGGTGATCACATGACCACTGAACGTTCTAATCACACCGGTGTGATCGTACGCTCCTGAGGGGGAAATTCCCTTGCTGATGGCCATGCCAATGTTCATTCAAGTTGTTAATTATGGGCATGTTAAATTGCATTAAAGATATCAACAGATTAAATCCTGATAGAAAGAACCATGTTTCTAAAAGAACCATTTATCTTTTGAGGTACATTATATATACAGTATATGAGAAACATACAATAAATATCTAAATATAAATAAATGCATAAATGTGACAGATGCACTAAAAGGTGCTGATCATGGAGTCTGATTTAAGTCTTTCTTATGAAAAGTGTTGCTGTATTATGAGTCATCGCTCCACCGCCGCACGCTTCATTGATTTTAAATGGTCTCAACTCGCTTAAAGTGCAAAAAACCTTAAAACTATCAGCAGCTTTACAAAGTGATCTATGTTCTGAAATAAGCAAGTACATGCACATCCCTGCACACATGCACAAAGAGAGAGCGTTAATTATGAAATATTACAGACTGAAAAAAAAGTATTTAATTTGTTGATCTGTGTGTTCATAAAACAGGTTAATAATTAACCTTAAACTAAAATTAAAATAGGTTAATAAATGTTCACAACAATTTCTTGCATTATAGCACAAAACTTGAAAAAATACAGGTTTTAAAAGTGTACTAATTACTATTAGTCAAATGTTAAGGGAAAAAAAACTTGTTTTGTGAAACAAGGGGAAGTGAGGTCAACCTCTGGAATGAGCCAGGACTGGGTCGGGGCAGCAGGGGGCAGAGTGTACTCGGTATGTACTGTGGGTGGTGTATTTTTTCGGTTTGGAATTGTTACATACCTTCTAAACAAGCAAATGTGTTTGATTCAGCAACACGTCTTCATCTTTGTGGAATGATCTTGGCTTCCGCTTCCTCCGCACCACCAGAGGGAGCCCTCGCTAGAGTACTAATACGCATTTGGGCTACAATTTCCATGGGCCCCGTATCTAGGGCTTATTACTTCCTGTGGTACACCTGAAGCCAATCAAGTGCTTACTTAAACCTTAGACTCTAAGAACTCTAAGAAGTGCAATGTCTTGTATTGCCTCGGCTTACATTTCAGAGCGGTCTTACCTTGCTGTTTACCTGTTTTTTTGTGTTTGAATGGTTTCTGGTTATTTCTGATTGTTTGCTGCCTGCCCTTTGACTCTGCCTTAGATTACATTTTTTGGATTGTTTGCTACCTGCCCTGAACTGTGACTGCTTAGTGTTTATGATTGTTTGCCACCTGCCCCGACCTCTGCCTGTATTATCGTTTTTGAATTTGCCTTTTCCCCATAACACTGTTTGCTGGTATTTTAACTCTTGCCTGTTTTTGACCATTCTTATTAAATACTGCAAATGGATCCTCATGAATCTGCGTCCTCATTACAGATCTACTTTAAAGCCAGCATAAATTAAAAATTGACCACATTGACTTTCTTAATACACATTTCTGGTTATGTCATGCACAATTTATCAGTGCACATTATTCCAGAAAATAAAAACATTGCAAAATTGACTGTGCAATCTTTTGTATTCTTCTTTATAAAATACGAATATTTTGTATTTTTCTTTTCTGTTCCTATAGCTTAGATGGTAGAGCATTGCATTAGTAATGCAAAGGCCGTGGGTTTAATTCCCAGGGAACACATGCAAAATGTATAACTTGAATGAACTGTAAGTCACTTTGGATAAAAGTGTCTACCAAATGCATAAATGTAAAGCTTATGTCACCTAGGCCGCATATGCTATTGGGTAATGTCAGTCAAGCAAATTTAGGCATTGTTTTAGGCTGCTTTAGATAATGCCAGTAATCCATTTTGCCAGTAAGATTTTGCCAGTAATCCATAATAATCCTTTGCAAACCAACATTCAGGACTGACTCCATTCTGAAATGTCAGCATCCATGGCATGTCAGCATGTTTTACAGCATCCAGTTAATTCCCAATTAATAAAATCAAGTTAACAGTTTAACAGTTTAATCTAGATGTAAAATGGATTGTGAATGTTGTTTTGTGTTGACATTCATGTCTGTATCTTTCTCTCTCTACATAGATTGACTATCCATGCCGAGTGCCCAATGCATCTGGAGGACTTTCCCATGGATGCACATGCCTGCCCACTAAAGTTTGGTAGCTGTACGTGTTCTTTTTCAGTTCATTTTTATCAATTCTCTTTGTGGTAGATGATTGGACTTTTTTGGTTATGTTCATGTGTTTGTCCCAAGTGGTGGGGACATAAAAGTGATTTACAGATCTGCATTCTCACAAATGTTCACCTTTTTACTGTTTACTTAACAATATTTACAATATTTACAGTGTTAACAATATGTTAAATGTATATTAGGCTAGTATTTTATGGTGTCATAACCTTTTAATTAGGGTTACATGGGTGAAAAACAACAAATATACTCTACAATAACTAGGCCTATGTTATTTATTTGTTTTTTACTTTTTTGGGGCCAGTAGAAAAAATCCTTGAGCCCTGTCAGTATATTCCTTTAAAACAATTTAGATTATTATAATTTAGTTTTATGTACTGCATATAGAATAATCAGGGTTGAATAGGTTAATGTCTTTTGAAAGAGGATGATTTCTTAAGATTTTTTAGGTGTATTAATGAATTCTATTCTATGAGGTCAGGACATCTCATAGTTTTTATGTCAGGTTCATGATTCATATTTTATATTGCCTGAAAGTTTAACCTTTAAACATAACCTTCATAGACACCTGTGCAAATCACTAAATTTAAACAAAAATATGACTTTGATGATTTATAAGCATTTTTAACTAGTGAGGGCACATCAATTTGAAGGTTTTCATGATATTGCACCATATAGGTGTCCTTCACAAGTGTATCTAAACAAGTACAGACAGACACCCACTAAAGTTTAGGTTTGTCACACATCCTATTAATATGGGATTTGTTAAATTTATTATATTGTTTAATTGTTTGGACATATTATTGCTAGGGTCAATTCAGTGGTTACTGGATATTGGTAGAGACATGTCCCTAGCATTCCTAGCCAATCAAGACCCTTGGTGCTTATACTGTATGAACTTGTATATGTTACAGTTTGGTGTTTGCGGAGACGGGATAACTGAGACTCAGGAGCGGAATGCAAAATAAGTAATCAAAGATATTTAATAACATGAAAAACACTAACCGTTTAAATTAAAGCAAAGTAACAACAGGCGCACAATAGCGTAGTTCATCGGAATAATCCACAGGAATACATAGAACAATAAACCAAAAGTATTTATAAACATCAGCAATAACCGACAGAGTGAACAGGACAAAGGAGAACTTAAATAGCCAGACTAATTAGGGTGACACAGGTGATGGTGATTAACATACAGGAAGTGAACCAAAAAACAGGAAAAAACAGAACTGAACAGGAACTTCAAAATAAGACTCCGGGCATTGTATAACACTTGTATAACCTTGACACAGTATAACCTTGAGCCTACATGTTAACATCTCTACAGCTTCGTTAGGTAGATGCAAGCATAGTATATAAATGTTTGTAATTATAAACAGAATTTTGTTTTGTTTAAAGATAGACAAACATAAAGTTGTCTTGTCTTAATGAGTCAAGTTTATGTTGTATCTCATCATCTGAATACTGCCCGGAGGACTCATCATCACAGTGTCTTTTAAAAGCTTTAAAACAGAGAATCACTCAACCTAGTGCATTACCCATCTGCATTTGCTTCTTACAATAAACTACACTAATTTATCACTGACAACACTTCTTTAAAATGTCTTTAGGATGCAACCCAACTTTAAAAACAATCAAACAAAAGGGAACTTGTTTCCGTCATTGGTTGCCAAACAAGGCAAACATGTTTCGTAACTCTCCTCCTGTGCCTGGCCAATGCCAACTGTCACTGTGACACACTGTCACGTCTTTGTAAATAAAACATTTTCAGTAGCACCTTTTCCCCACAACTCCTCTTTTTGACAGGTACAGTGTAGTGAACCTTCACTGGATCTGCATTACATGCAACAGAAATATGGCAAACAATTGGCTCCTTAACAAGACACTGTACAATGTTGATTATATGCACCATTCTCCTAATCCCTCTCTTAATCAGTCAGTCATTTGCTTTTATGTTTTAATTTACTTTTTATGCTCTGCCTCTCATCACAATTACAAAGTTGTCTGTTCATCTCTTTTTCTCTCCCTCTCTCTTTCTCTTTACAAATGTGTAATCAGTTTTGTTTAAAGATTTGCGAAAAAGTAAAAAATGCTAATTTAGGTTGGTTTTGTTTTTACACCGCAGGAAACATTTTTATCAATATTAATAGCAGTTTGTTTATTCTCTGTTTATTTTTTCAGTTTTTGTCAGCTATAAAGTTATGTAAATAATCTTTTAGTTGGCAAAATACACAAAGTACTACTGTGGCATAAGTGTCCTTATTTGCATGATTCTCTCAAATGCTTAATGATGATTGGTCAATCAGCAATGTGTAATGATCACTAAACTGTATAATTGACCATTGTCACAGGCAACTTACAGTATTTCCTACATAGTTCAAAAATGCTTTTCCCTTTTAAGTGCTCATTTCTCTTTTCTCTTATACTGTTTAGTGAAATGATTTTGACAAATCAACCACAAAATTACAAAACAGAATAATGTTTTTTTTTGTTAATGATGAATACATTTCCAATGAGTAGGCATGAGTAGTAGTAGTAGTAGTAGTAGTAGATTGTGTCATGGCTTCACACGTTGTTATGTTTCTTGTACTTTTTAGAATTATTTGTTTTCCATTAGTTGGTCTAGCAAACAGATAAAAAGCTTATTTCATACTAGAATAATAAGTGCCCAGCTTTTGTATGACTGTCAAATAGGATGATTTATAATTGGGGTTGACTTATAATGACCAAACAAGAACAAAATCTAAAACAAAACAAGCTTCTTGTTTATTTTAGTGCTGGAGAACATCTACACTACATTAAACAAGATGCTGACGTGTGTTTGATTGAATGATATTTAATGCAGAAAACATGGAACAGGAAGTTATCTTCTAAAATGCAGAAACATTATATGACTATTAATTGACAGCCACAAGGTCATTGGGATTACAGAGATAAGTGGAATAGTGATTTCCACATATTTCCTTTTCCAGTATAATTTAAAAAAAATTAATTGTTTCCCATATTTTCCACCCTTTTCATCTCTTCCACCCTCAGATTAATTATGATTACATTTAAGATTTCCCTTTTTACACAATGAAAGCCTGTGACACAGCTGGCCTTTTCCAGCCTGTAGTGTTTGCCATACACCAGACCAGCCATAAATAAGAACCGATGGCTGCCTCATGCCACAAATACATATTTGAACATGGAATAATTCATTATCAATTACTATTCATAACAGATGAAGTGGCATTAAACATGATGTGTTTAGCTCTTGATTAATGGCCTTCCAACAGAATAAAACAATAACTTTTCTCTCTGGCCATCAGAATTTAATTAGCAAACCCCTGCCTGCTGTGTGAATTATATTTCTCACGCTAAACCTGCCAGCTCTTCCCCAGCTTGCTCTGAGAATCGTGTGGGCACACATGTGTCTGTCTGTGTTTTTTCTGCTTGCAGTCCCTGGGATAATTGTTTGGTTTATTTTTTGCTTCTTTTCAAAGTTCATCCTTGTGTATTCAAACGAGATAAGTTATTCATTTGCTCATAAATATGTTTAAATCAATGAATCGGTAACAGAAGCTAATCAAAGAGAGCAACTGACCCATAGGCAGTGGCCAGCACTTTTATTAAAGTGGCATTCAAATTGCCCTCATTGAGATGCATTTATTTGCACTGATGCTCCATGTTTCGTTTTCATGGGCTTTGTTTTGCACTACCATATGAATTTACAATTGTGTTTTCCAACCCAAAGACTAAACCTTTAATAGGAATATGGGAGACTTTATGTCGTAAGGCAGCCAAACTGGAAGAATCTGCATAACCATTTGTGGTTATAGTGTTAAGTAACTGCACGGTTTCATGATTTGATTTGATCATTAGGCATTTACATCTTATGGCTACATCGTTTTGGAATCATTTGGATCTTAACCAACCAGGTTGTAGTATTTATAACTCACACATGGTATTAATTTAATAAACAAATAAAAACACTGTTATGGTAAGCTTCTGAGCTTTAGTTTTGGGCAATATTAGGTTTTAATGTTTTTAATAAAAGCATAATTTCATAATAATGGGTGTCATAATAAGTTTAATTATAAAGTTTTAATCAATATGTGTCTGTGAAAGTTAATGCCAAAATAAAAGCCAACGAAAACGTTATTGTCAAAAGAAGGCACATTTGCATTTCCTTTACTCATAGCTCTACGCTTTTATCATGCAACTAAAAGTGAATCATACACTTAAATACAATTGTGGCAGCATTGCTTATTTCTAAAGGAAACAAGTTTTTTGGCATTCAGTTTAAACCTCTGAATGAACTAATAGTAGCATTCTCTGCCCTTGGGCTAGTAAAGATGACACAACTAAATGCAATGCAAAACATTTTACTCTTCAGTCACATGTGTTTATTTTTGGTAAAGTCTGTACATTTGGATGAGATTAAATAAACCATCTGATTATAATGTATGATTTTAGTGCTAACTGAACTAGCCAATGAGTCTATAAGTATAATAAATTACAATTCAGGAGCATTGCAGTGAATGTACAAAAAATATAAATATGTTGTAACGTAATAATATGGTTTTGAAAATGTTGTCAGATTTATTCAGACCAAACAAATACCCCATCTGCTGTGGTTTGTCTTCCTCAGATGCCTACACCAACAATGAGGTTGTCTACATTTGGACAGCAGATGATGAAAAATCTGTTTCTGTGGCTCCTGATGGCTCTAGACTCAACCAGTATGACCTGTTGGGCCATGTCATTGGTAAAGAGACCATCAGCTCCAGTACAGGTACAGTAACTACTTCATTTCTTGTGCCAGTGACATGATATTACTGTACAGGTACATGATATTCCTGTAAGAAAGATCTTAATGTGCATCCCTAACTGGACAGACGCAGAGTGACATGATCAACATGCAACATTTGGATAGTCAAACAGTAAATATACCTTTTTTATTATTTTATACAAACTGCATCCAAGGACATATTTGTTTGAGAAAAGCACAGAGTGAGTTGAGCAGTAATATACTGAAAAAAGTTACTTTAAAGAGCATGTGCTCTGCATTCTTTGATCAGTATGTAATTCATACACTTCTATTTGTGTTTTTTTGTAATCTTCATAGATGATTGTGCTATTTTTGCACAATATGGAAAATAATAATATTAAAAAATGTGAACACTGTTGACCATCAGGTCCTGCTGAAAAGACTGAGGGATCAAGTAGGACTGTCTGGGTCAGTTCTTCAGTGGTTCTCCTCATACTTATCAGGGCGTAGCTTTAGTGTTTCAGCTAACCAAATAAGATCTGAGTCTGTGGATTTGCTGTGTGGAGTGCCTCAAGGGTCCGTTTTGGGACCTGTTTTATTTTTGTTGTATTTGATTCCTTTGGGAAAGATTATCCAAAGGTTTAGTGATGTTTCTTTCCACCTATTTGCTGACGATATCCAGC